>JAPXFY010001522.1:0-27500 GCA_030674185.1 Monoplex corrugatus | reverse complement strand
TGCGTTGGATAAAATGACTACTTTTCTGTTCTGGCCACAGCTTAACTATTACAGATCTATGTTGTATGCAGGTACATTGAGCTCTCTCTCTCTCTCTCTCTCTCTCTCTCTCTCTCTCTCTCTCTCTCTCTCCCGCCAGTTGTTGCTGCGCATATCTTGCTTTATTTGTCCTTTCTGAAACTTTCTTTTTTCTTTTCTTTTTTTTTCTTTTTTTTTTTGGTTTTAATCCACTTTCAAACAATTCATTGCCAGCCAGCAACATTAAAGACTGGCTATCTTTATGCTGTCGACCGCTGGCAGTTACTTTGATTCAGACTGAAAATGAAGACTAGACAAACATTCAAAATAAGCATTATGGAAAAATTTGCAAATAAACTCAGTGTGTTTGAACTTAATTGTAAACCCAACCAATCAAATGTAGCATCTGAAATTCAAAGTATGATCTTACAGAAGGAAAAAACTCCAAACACGTTTATCAAATAAAATTCTAGATGCAGGTGCAACTTCTAAAAGTATCTGTTATGGAACAACTCGCTGATCAACTAAAAAAAACTATTAAGAAAAAGTAAGGTTGTGAAAATAAACGAAAACAGGTCAATGTTAAGCATGTAACAAATTGGCTGGGAAACAAGACAGAGCCAATAAGCTTAACATTTGAAAACAGTGCTGTAATGTATGCAGTACTCAAAGACTGGAAGCAAGGCACTGTAAACTTAAACGAAAACAATGATATATAATGCAGGCGAACAATGATATAGATACAAACTTTCTTGACCTGAACCTGTACTTAACTAAACTGAATATGATTTTGTCATGGCTGGAGACACAAAAACATGATAATGACACCAAATCTTATGCGGTAGGCTGGCTTTTGGCTTAGGCAACTTAATATAGAAACTGACTACTCTGTTTGACAAATGACTTACAGAATTATGAAAGAAAATAAAACTAAAAGAACAGCAAGTGTCTCAATGGTACTGCACCTATCTATCCTTCAGACCACCTCCGAATGTATGTCCCTGCCTGACCTCTCCATTCTGCTGCTGGTACTAGTTTACACTTTCCTCAACACAAATGTTCTACACTCGGTCGCCACTCTTTTTCTGTGTCTGGTCCATACAACTGGAAGAGGTTTCCCCCGTCTATTCGACAGTCTTGATGGAGGCAGACACAAGCAGATATTCATAAGGAAGATATGCAAAAGACAGGCAACATTTATAGACCATTTTATGAGGAAAGGGGAATTGGAGCACCTGGTCACAACGGCAAAGCTGGAGGGAAAGAGAACACCAGGTAGATCCAGGGAGAAAATACTAGACGGACTTGCAGAGTGGCTGGGGACAAAGAGGGTGGAAGAGATGCTTGAGGCAACAAGTGATAGAGACAGATGGAAGTCCATAATCGCCAACGCCATGCGGCAAGGCACCTGATGATGATGATGATGATTCGACAGTCAAATATTCTTGTTTTCTTTCGAGCTTGAAGCCATACCTTTTTGTCTGGCTGTGATTTCCTCCTTTACATGCTAGCCTTTTTGCCTTCTCCCCCTCCCAGTTTGTGTGTGCTTTGTGCCCTGGAGTTTTGGTCGTTGGTGGGTGTTTGCTTTGGTGATTGATGAGAGTGAGCGCCGTGGTTTGAATCTTGTGTCAGATTTTTGCGCCTTATAAATGTTATTATTATTATCATCATTACTGCTGCTGCTACTACTAACTACCACTACCACTATTACTACTGCTACTGCTGCTACTACTACTGCTGTTGCTGCTGCTGCTGCTGCTTCTACAACTACTACTACTACTGCTGCTGCTGCTCCTGCTATTACTACTAATACTGCTGCTGCTGCTGCTGTTGCTACTCCTATTACTAACTGCGATTTTCATATCCAGTTAGATATGAAAGAAATTATACTAAAAGAACTACTGTGGCACATGCCATTTAAAGTTATGAAAGAAGAATAAAAGAACCACAAGTGCAGATGTCACACAGGATATGAGAGAAATACAGTGAAACCCGGCTATATTGAAGTGGCACGGGACCCGGGAAGACCTTCAATATAGCCGGAACTTCAATATAGCCAATTCTCGGTTATATTGAATTTCCCTCCTTGTTCCTTCAGAAATTCAAAATAACCGAACTTTTTTTTCACTATAGGTTCTTATTTCCGTGTCCACACATTGCGTTTGATGTGAGATATATTCCCATTAATCTTTCACCTGTTGGCTGTTGTTCTTCGAGCCTCCTTGCTTTTTTTCTGCACACACACACACACACACACACACACACACACACACACACACACACACGGACACACACTCACACACACACACACACACGGACACACACTCACACACACGCACGCCCCCCCCCCCCCCCCTCCCTTACACACACAAACACACAGAGCCATTCACACTATCAGACCGACGCCAAATTAAGCATTTGATTAAAACTTTAATGAAAAAGAAGACATATGTCCGGTGTATCTGAAAGCAAAAAAAGACAGCATCGTCTGGACCTTTGTACCTGTGGTATCGCGTCGACGGAGTGTTCCATAGGCAATGTAGCATCCTTGAAAAGCGAAAACTGAACTGAATCTCTCTGAATACGAGACACATTAAACATTTCAAGAAAAAATTACATAACTGCTGTTCAAAAGTTCAATGTCGAATACGGAAAAAATACCCCACCCACCCACCCCTACACACACACACACACACAAGAAGGCCATCATGCCATTAAGCTATGTTGATAACCCTTTCCGAAAGTTTCGGATCAGCACTGACAGACACGCGGTTCAAAAGTATGGTACACAAACCACAAAGTGGTTGGGAACCCAGGTTGACGCAGGTTTGTCTTTCCCCAGACAGGACGTCCACATGATAGTCGGCAAGCTTTCCTGGGAAGTGTTGATCTCACTTTGTCGACAGATGCGAGGCTGCACAACTCTATGGAGGTCCTTTCTAACATTGAAACCTCCATACTGTGGGTACACAGACTGGACAGGCACACCCAGTACCCTTACTGGTTGATGGACGAGGCGTGTCCTTACTGGTTGACGGACGAGGCGTGTCCTTACTGGTTGACGGACGAGGCATGTCCTTGCTGGTTGATGGACGAGGCGTGTCCTTACTGGCTGACGGACGAGGCGTGTCCTTACTGGTTGACGGACGAGGCGTGTCCTTACTGGTTGAGGGGGGAGAAGTGGAATGGCTCCAAGTGAATGAATGACTTGCCTGTTCAGGCTTTGATGGTGACGAAAAGAAATCTGTGATTCTGCTTTGTATTGTGGAAGTTGTTAGAAGCAAATGTTCCAATTGACCGCTGAATTTTTGAAGTCCTCTTCTGATCTCTTCATTTGCTCCCGTTTGCAACAGATACAGCTCAATAGTTGAAAGAGCAGACAAAGCCTCCAGCTTTGAGATAGACGGAGGTTGCTCCCCCCCACAGTCATCCCCATCAGAGTCGTTTTTGTCGTTGATGGTCTCATCGGTGTCACCTCTGGTAGAGCTAAGTGAGGACAAGATGTCTTCTGTTGAAGGAACCGCGCATGTAGCAACATCATTGTCAACGTCACAAAACTCTTCCAGGGACACATCCAGCTCCTTGTAGAGTCGTAACAGGAGCGGCTCCATGTCAGCAGCCTCAATGTCAGCTCCCACGTCGCATGGCATCTCAGTGCAGGATTCTCCTTCATCAAGGTCACTTCGATTAAATCCTGCTTTCCGGAAACAGTTTCGGACTGTGGATGGTCTGACATTGTCCCATGCGTGCTTCAGGTTCCTGACGGCATCGAGGAGGGTGACGTTGAACTCACCCAAGGGCAGGCCTGAATCAACGTGAAGAATGAGCCTGGAGAGCATCCGTGTTCTGAAAAAATACCAATTTCAAACCTTAATTGTGTGCTAGTGTGTGAGTGATTGTGAGTGTGTGTGTGTGTGTGTGTGTGTGTGTGTGTGTGTGTGTGTGTGTGTGTGTGTGTGAGAGAGAGAGAGAGAGAGAGAGAGAGTGTGTGTATGTGTGTGTACGTGAGAGAGGGAAAGAGAGAGAAAGAGCACACACACACACACACGTACTCACCTGTAGAAGAATTTCAAATGTGTGTGAGAGTGTGTATGTGTGTGAGTGATTGTGAGTGATTGTGAGTGTGTGTGTGTGTGTGTGTGTGTGTGTGTGTGAGAGAGAGAGAGAGAGAGAGAGTGTGTATGTGAGAGAGGGAAAGAGAGAGAGAGAGAGCACACACACACACACACACACACACACACACACACACACACACACACACACACACACACACACACACACACGTACTCACCTGTAGAAGAATTTCAAATTCTTGATCACACCACAGTCCAAAGGTTGGAGTTTGGATGTGGCATTTGGTGGGAGGAAAAGCACTTCTGTTGCCAGGAGGCCTTGAACTTTGACATGAGCAGTGCAATTGTCGATCACAAGTAAGACCTTTCGGTTTGCACTGTCCATGGACCGGTCAAAATCGCGCAACCACTTCTCGAATAGGTCGGATGTCATCCAGGCTTTCTTGTTCGATGTATAGCGAAGTGGCAACTCAATGCCTTTGAAGCACCGGGGTTTGGCAAACTTCTCGATGACCAAAAGCGACCGTTTCTCTGACCCGTCCATGTTACAGCAAAGACTCACAGTTACTCTTTCCTTAGACTGCTTTCCTCCATGGCACTTCTTAGATTTGAACTCAAAGGTTCTATCAGGCAGCATACGGAAGAATAGAGCGCATTCATCCATGTTGAAGATGTCCTTCTTCTTATACTTTTGAAGAGTTGGGGTCAGCACTTCGCTAACCCATGCATCTGTGGACACTTCATCTACGCTTTCACGTTCGCCGCACACTTTTCGGCAGTTGATGTTGTGTCGCTTGTTGAATCGGCTAAGCCAACCGTTCGTGCACTCCCAGTCATTTAAGCCGAGTTTTCTTGCAAACTCTTCAGCTTTCGTCTTCAGCACAGGCCCACTTATAGGAATGGCATTACTCCTGGCACCTTTGAACCACTGAAAAAGTGCATGCTCTATTTCTTCCTGTCGAGCTACTCTATGTGGTCTCTGGATTTTTGGATCTATTTCTCCGCTGTAGTAAAGACTTTTCAATGTTTCTTTTTCTTTCATAATCTTGGTCACACAACCTGCCGAAATTCCATATTCCTCAGCTACTTCCTTTCTTTTTTTGCAGCCAGTTTCCAGCTTCTGAATAAGCTCGATTTTTCTTTTAATTGTCAGACTCACCCTTTTTTGTTTTGCAGCCATTTTTGCTAGTGTACAAAGGGAAACTACTGTACTCGCATGAACAAGAGAAATTAAGTCGGGGAGATCTACGCACCACAAGACTACATGGCGTGGCTGTCAGAGGCCCGCGGCATTGTTAGACCGTAATTGTTATCAGAGACCTCCTGACTCGAAAGTTGATGCTGATCTGGCCTCTCCCCTTCCTCAACTGATTGCGCTGTCAGAGGCGTGTCATATCATTCGGCGCCCGCGCAGTCATTGTTCTTAAAAATAAAAAGTTTAAAAAAATCTTTGGAGCAAACATTTAATATAGCCGGGTAAAAACGTCCCGTGGGCTGAATTTTTGGTTCAATATAGCCGGGATTTCAATATAGCCGACTTCAATGTAGCCAACATTTTTTAACAAAGAAAAAGTAGAGCTTCGGCCGGGACCTGAAAAATTCTTCTATATAGCCGGGATTTCAATATAGCCCACTTCAATATAGCCGGGTTTCACTGTACAGTGAGAGATGCCACACATGTTTCAAAAGAAATAACGCTAAAAGAACTGTAATGGAACAATACAGTATAGTGTGAGCTGAGCTAACAAACTTATGTCAACAGTCTAAAACATTACAGCCATGGACTCCATTTATTTTTGGAGTTTATTCAAGAGGTTTTCATCACAGTAGGACAATCTGACAGACTCCATGATCATGGGCAAAAGAAGTCTTGAAATAGGGGGAGAGAGGGAAGAGGAATCTTTGAAACAATAAAGTGACACCACCAGAATGATGGAAACATAACGATAGACATGCTGGAATGGAACTGGAGGTGAGAACTGACCGCGTGACATACTCAATTACGAAAGAAATAAAATTAAAAGACTTATACAATGTGTTTTTAGGTTTTCATAAGCCATCCGACAGCGTCATTATTTACAGGATGTTTAACGTGCATACCTATGTTTTGCATGTGCATACAGGCGAGGGGGTTCAGTACCTAACAGGAGTGCACAATGTTGATCTGGATGATCGCAAAGATCTCCACCTTTTATCCACTTCATGGAAGGTACCCTTGTTGGATCGAACCCTACCCTGTATTTGACCATGATAGACTCGATGGTTTTGTAGCTTTTTTTTTTTATTTACCTACTACATTTTTAAGGAAAAGCAGACTGAAAAATGGATATACATGATTAACAACAAAGGAGACTCTCGCAAAGTAACAACTGTCACCAAAAAAAAAATTTCCAAAAAAAAAAATTATATATCATCATAACCTATTTTCATCGTTCAGTTTCATATTGTTAGTAATATCGTGTAAGCATTAAGTGTATTACTGTTCAGTAATACTACTTCTTCAGTGGTATTAGCGTCCCAGCAAATACTTCCAATTATAATTACCATAAATCATGATTTCTCCAAGAGCTTCTGAAAAGCCATGGTGTTGCTGTTTGTATTTGTTACTATTGTCAAAATGATCAATTTAAAATGATTTTGTATTTTCAAAAAATCGTCAGTACAACAGAACGAATGAAAGAAATGAAGCAAAAGTATAGTTATCCTGGATAGTCCTGAAAACGATTGCATTGTTTTTATCTTCTTTTTCTATTTAACGTACAGCAAAACTTGCTGAGTTTGACCGTCAACGCATGTGTCTGTGTATCGACTAAATTATTACATTTGATTAAATCAAAACAGTCTCAGACCAGAACACTGTCAAAATTTTATAATGCGCATACTTTCGTGACTCTCATCATAATATCGAGAGCAGAAAATTTGGGGGCTCTTGTTTTAACTGCAATTTGCTGTGCCGCAATGCCGAAATGTTGAAAACATAGACCCGGATCCCATCGAATCTCTTGCAGACAAAACACTTAAAATAGCTGCCGCGCGCTAACTGACTGATGCCCCTTGCCAATGATATCTCTATTTATTTTGTGACCTGCTCAGACGATAGCAACGGCCCTAAATATTATATATGAGAGCTCTATTGATAGGGGATTAGAGCTTCTTTCGGTGTAAATTAGAGATATTTGAACTGTTGTGGGAATGTGAACAGTACGAGAAATGCTCTTTCCAAAGCGCCAAACACCTGAGGCATTGGATTAGTTCCTTTCAACGAATATTGCTAAGATTTTCCTTTGTTAAATGTGTTTGGCGTCAGCTTAATTTTCTGACACGATATGTTTTACAGTCAATTTCAAACACACTGAGCGTTTTCAACTTTTCTACAATGTCATTTTGAAATGTTTACCCAGTTTTCAGTTTTAAGTCTTGCCACTGTAAGTCCACTGTATATGAAGGCTTTCTTCTATATTAGCTATGTTCATTCAAGGGAACTAACCCAATGCCTTAGGTGTTAGCGAATGTGACCCTTTGGAAAGCATGCTACTTCGGCTGTTTACATTTCTTCTGTTGTTCAGTGATGTAAATATTTCTAATCATTGAAACAAACTCTGGTCCCCTACCGTCAAAACCTTTGGATAGAATATTCAGGGCCGTTGCTTTTGTTACAGCTGGTCACAAAATGAGTACACATATCAATCTCAAGGGGAATTACCCAGTGAACGCTTGCCAGCTATTTTTAGTTTTTGTATGCAAGAGATTTGATGGGAATGTGTTTTCATATTTCGGCATTACGGCACCGCAAAGTGAAGTTAAAACAAGAAAAATTCCATTTGTGATCTCGATATAATAGTGAGAGTGACGAAAGTATGTGTATCATAAAATGTCAACTGTCTCCTGACCTCAGACTGTTTTAATTAATCGAACGTAATCATTACTGAGTCACACATACAGACACGCGCTGACATTCACGAGGATTTGTCGTAAATTAAAGACAAAGAGAAGGTCCCGAAAAATTCACGATAAATGTCCACTCACTTCATTTAGTGCAACCGTTCTTACTTTTGACGAATTTTAATGAAAATTATTTTGATTTCATTAATTTGATGACATATTAAACACAAACTTAGACACCATGGATTTCCAAAAACTCATCAAACCATGTTATATATATAACGGTAATAAACCTTAACAAACTGTATCGTACAAAAACGATACAGTTCATGACTTGATCTAGTCAGCTGTGCGCAGTTGAAGTGCAAGTTAAACAGACACAAAAATCTGTAACAGGTCTTGTTTTTTTTTGTTTTTTGTTTGTTTGTTTGTTTTTTGGTGGTTGTTTTTTTTTCTGACTGTGTCAATTTTCTTCTCTTTTGGAGTGACTTATGTCCATATGCTTTTTTACTCTGCCATTCCTTTCAACTGTATTCAGTTTAAAAAGAAACACGTTACGAAATCAATAAAGTATATCAAGCTTAAATACGGCATGGGGTTTCATCAAATCTGGGTACCACCCATCAAGTATCATGGTGCACATCTTCCACATTTTCCAACATGTCTGCACGCCTATTAGGGCCTCAACCCTCCCTCGCCTGTACACACATGCAAAACGTACGTATGCACGTTAAACAGCCTGTAAATAACGACAGTTTTCGATGGATTAGGGAAACATGAAATCACACTTTATATAGCTCTGTTAGTTCTATTTCTTTCGTAACTGTATGCTATGTTGTCAGTCAAAATGACACCGTCAAGGATTCAAGATCTGATACCTGCAGTGCCGTTCCAGCCTGCCCATCTTTCCATCATTCTACTCGTCTCAGTTATAATGTTTCATAGTTTCCTCTTCCCTCGCTACCCTCATTTATAGCTTCCTCTTCCCTCCCTCCCCCCATTATAGCTTCCACTTCCCCCCTCCCCCCATTTATAACTTCCTCTTCTCTCCCTCCCCCCATTTATACCTTCCTCTTCCTTCCCTCCTCCCATTTATAGCTTCCTCTTCCCTTCCTCCCCCCATTTATAGCTTCCTCTTCCCTCCCTTCCCCCATTTATAGCTTACTCTTCCCTCCCTCCCCCCATTATAGCTTACTCTTCCCTCCCTCCCCCATTATAGCTTACTCTTCCCTCCCTCCCCCCATGTCAAGAATGTATCAGTCCACAGTTTTGCCCATGATCATGCAGTCTGCCACATTGTCCTACTGTGACGATTCCCTCTTGAATAACCTCCAAAATAAATGGAGTCCATGGCTGTGATGTTTTGGACTGTTAACAAAAGTCTCTACTGCTTTTAGCCTTAATTCCCTCAGAACTCTGCATGGCATTGTGCCACTGTAGGTCTATTAACTTTATTTCTTTTGAAACACTGTGTGGTATATCACGTTGTAGTTCTTTTAGTCTTATTTCTCTCGTAACCTGTACGACATTTGTACATGTGGTTCTTTTATTCTTCTTTCAAATCTCTAAATGGCACTTGCCACTGTAGTTCTTTTAGTCTAATTTCTTTCATAACTGATTTCATATTGCAATCACAGATGCAGTTATACAAATCTTATTTCTTTCTTAACTAATTCTATATGGCACTTGCCACTGCAGTTCTTTTATTCATATTTTCCTTCTTAATCTACATATCATTGGGCAAGTAGAGTGGTCAGTGTCTATATCTGCTTGTCTAAGCCAAAAACCTATCACATAAGGTTTCAAGTCATTATCATGTTGTGGTGTTTCTACCAAGTATATAGTAGTCTGTAGAAAGTTGGTACATTCAGAACCCATTTGTCAACTGTGTATTTATAGATAAATGATTTTACGGTCAGTATATCAAGATCAAATTGTCCTTGGTGTCACACTGATTGCATTCAAATTAATGTTGGTGGTAGTTATCCATTGGACTATTCTCAGGTATAACCATTTTGGTTGGACATTAGTAATTTCATATGCACAATAGTCAGTTCTGCCAGCAATTACCTGGCAGACTCCTTAAGTCTGCACAACACCTTTTACAATGGTAATTAATCGAACGTAATCATTACTGAGTCGCACATACAGTAGGTATGTTACAAAAAATTTCAAATATTTTTATTAAATATGCAATTACCATCATTGAAAAGAGCAAAAAAAGAACTTTAAAATGGTATTAAAAGTTCTTCAGTTGATTGTCTGCGACGAAAGTTACGATTTTTTGAATAATTAAATTTTCGACGTTTTCCTTCATTGGATTACATAGCAAAAACTGTGACCGCGTGTGTGCCCTTTCATCACAAAAAGCACCATAACTTTGGAACGACTGAACCGATTGAAAAAAATCAAATATCAGTACAAAGGTCTTTGTTTAGCCAAGATGATTAAGACCTTCATGAATCTCTGAGTCCATGCATTAATTAACAATTAATTCATTAATTGCCTTAACTGGCTGAAGTGAAGATCAACTGAGATTCCCAAAATCTTTACAGTTTCCAAAATCATCAAATTTCTGACTTGAAAATTGTTGAGTAAAGCCTCAAGATAATTATCATGATAAATCACAACAGTTATTCAATACCATTAGGCTCAATCTTTATGTAATAATCAATTAATTACAGTTTTTCATGAAAAACCGCCTTTAAACAAGAAGTTGTCAACCTGTGCATTTTTATTTTTTATTATGTATTTACTCTTGGTTTATATATGTTTTTAATTATAAATAATATGTGTATGTATTATTATATATCATATATATGTGTGTATAGATGTATGTAAGTATATTCATATTGATTAACTCAAACAAAAAAACAACAACTGTGAGCCTGTGATGGTAGTATAAATACCCTTAAAAAAGAAATGAAAATTGAATATTTCACTGAAAAGACCTCTCAAGTTTCCTGGTAACTTAGAAATTGAGTCTTTATCAAGACTAAGAGATTACAGATTAATTACTAATTAAGCTGTTCTGAGGAGTAGAAAAGATTCACAGACTGAATTGGTTTATAACTTGCTGTTCTGGAAATTTCATCTTGCAATTTTGATTTAAAAATTCTGCTGGTAGTAAGGACAGTGTTTCTTTTCAATTATTTACCCTAACAAGCAAACTTTTTTGAAAAAGTTGTAATTTTTTTCCTTGCGTAAACACACACTTTCTCATAAGCTGTCATACAACATGAAAGATAATGTGTTATGTATGTAAATATCTGTGTGGGTGTATGTGTTATAAGTGTACATATGCATATATATGTATGCATGTGTATATACATGTATACATTATATGTGTATATATATATATATATATATATATATATATATATATATATATATATATATACACACATATATATACATATAAGTATCAGTATGTGTAAACACACACACACACACACACACACACACACACACATATATATATATATATATATATATATATATATATATATATATATATATATATATATATATATATATATATATATATATTTATGTAAATATCTATATGTATATCACTCAAAAAACAAAATTAAATGCAAACAAAAAACACAAAGACTGACCCATAATGCTACATCAAAATAAATCCACAGAACAGGTAACAAGATGAAAAGGGCATTAGCAGAAATATATCATAACATACACGCACAAACACCAGGTATAAGAATAAGCTGTACTGCAAAAACAAAAAACTTCTGAAACACATTTACTTGAGTTACATACAAATAGTCCACACATACCAACAACAACAACAACAAAAAGCACAGAATCCGTAGTCACATTTGATTTACAGCTTGCCAAATGAAGAAATCACAAAAATGTGCAGACATTCTAAGAATGGAATCATGAAAGTCATCTGTGTAAAAACCAAATATGTCAAATGCAAATCTAAACTGTAACAAAAATGGAAAAAAACAAAAAAAGATTATACATGAAGGGTATCCAATTCCAAGTGTTACTACCTAGATGCACCCCAGTCCCCTTAAAGTGTACACACTTGACAGGAAGGCTTCTCTTGACATCATTTTGCTGTCCATCATTCCCAATAATTTTTTGCTAAATACATGCAGCATACAAGTCACTGTTCTTCTCAGTACAACCATGCCATTTCCTTCTCTCCATCCGATACAGTGATGAAAACGGCTGCTCCACATCATTTAGTTCATATGAAAGGCTACTATGTATCCCTGATGACTATTGGCATTATCATTATTAGTGTTTAAAGCCCAACCCACTACTCAGAGCTATGTCGAGGGTACAACCATCTCAAGTGAAACACACGTGTAAACATGTAAAGGACCATGCAAAAAACAAACACGGAAAAGAAAATTAAGTAGTAAGTACACATATCAGGGCATTCACACAAATAATCAAATAATATACCCTTGGCATTGGCAACCCCACCCAGATCATCACCAGAACGATTGGGGGAGGGGGGGGGGGGGACATTAGCACATAAATACACAAAAGCATTCATGTGTGTAAAAACTGGCAAATAGTATCTGATATTGCCATTAAACAGTTCACATTTACTTACAGCTAAAAAATACAATTCATTAATTATGTATCCTATTATCAATTCAAAGAGGCTTTATGGAAAACTTACCAGAGGTGAATGGATCAGCAAGACAGAAAATGAAAAAGGAAGATATGACAAAGGACAAAGTCAAGGCAAAGAAAAAGAGAATGACAGGAAAGGAAATTTCTACCACAGATTTTCCAGAAGAAGGAGATATACTGAAACAGCCCTTGACACCCCTATCAGTAACACCAACATAATACTACATACCTGTCATTTGTTCACTTGTTATCCTATGAAGCAAAATACAACACCAAGATGGCAAATAGGACCCCTATATATTCTTCTCAACTTTACTTTTTCAGCATTATGATTCATGTTAAATAATGTACATGAAAGTATGCATTGTCAGTACACACACACACACACACACACACACACACACACACACACACACACACACACACACACACACACACACACACACACACATGAGATAACAAAATCTCTTGGTATTTCTTTACAAAACAAAAACACTAATTGAGTAATTCAGAAAAAAATCTCATGGAATGTATGGTTTATGAACTAAACCATGTAAAATGCTGTGGTGTGCATATATGGACTGTTTTTATGGCAGTGCAGCCAGGAGTTACTTAAATGTTACCAAGCATAGCTGAAACATGTGGACACCAGACCTTGTAATGTAACAAAGGAGAATAGGAAGACAGAACAGTATTTGATTTTGTATGTCCTGTCTGGTTTTGCTGTGGCTGATGCATCAGTTCTATATCAGACAGGCAGGAGTGAAATGGGTATGTTGTGCCAGATGGTAATAACAGTACAGAATTGAAATGGATTCATGACAAGACAAGGTCTCCAAATATAACATCACAAGCCAGAGAAAATTTTGGAATGTCATAGTCCACTGCATTATCATACGATTCTTCACTTGACCAATAAGCCACAACATACACTAGATCTAGATTCCGCTTTTTCGTTTTTTCTATTTTTCCAAACTACATAACTGGATTCTTTTAAACTTGCCTAGTCGTGCGAGTTTTAATCTTATCCAATCTGACAATCTAAAGTCCAAGAAGTCTAGAAGCTGATAATGAGGGGTAGCAGACCTTTGAAGTTTGACTGCCCATTGCCGCAGTTTGCCGATTCATCTACTAGATCTAGACTGACAACCAGCGTCAAACTGAAGCTTGTATTTCGAGTTAATCTTAAAATTTGTTCACCAAATTTTACACAGTAAGTTACAAATGCATTATCTTATATGTCGTGAAAAATGAAGTTTTAACTCCAATAGGTTCAGCTGGTATGACCAAAAGAAAACGGTGAATCGGCACAGATAAGCCTGACGGCCGTTGTAAACAACGGCCGCCGAAGGCAACAACAACAGTCACCACATCCACTATCTGTAATATAGCGTAAAACGGTTTAATAAAATAATATCTGCACCAAATTTTACACATAAGTAGGAAAATGCATGTTCTTATTGGTGGTCACTTTATTTGACACTAAGAATCATACCCGTAAGTTTGGGAGATACGGCCGCGCACATCACAAGTCACACCACCACTGCCACGTCAGCAAATCAGAGGAAGCTCGTGAAAATGACCAGGTCATCATGGGAAAAGTACGGACTTCGGTATTCAGATCGGTAATTATCGGACACATGAATACATTAACTCGATTGTTTGCCTACCCTCTCACATGTGCCGCCACGCCGGTAACAGTCTTCCGCTACAGTTTTCGCGCACGCGTAATCGCCGATTGTGACATACCTACATACAGACACGCGCTGACATTCAGCAGGATTTGCTGTAAATTAAAGAGAAAAAAAAGGTGAAAAACAATGCCGTTTTCCCCGAAAATTTCACGATAAATGTCCATTCAATTCATTTAGTGCAATCATTCTTACATTTGACGAATTCTAATGAAAATCATTTGATTTCATTAATTTGATGATATGTTAAACACAAACTTCCACACCATGGATTTCCAAAAACTCCACAAAGCATTGTTTTATATATAACGGTAATACATATAATGTTGTCAGTATCACAGAAAAACGATAATAGGCCTATTGGTGACTGTATATGTGCCCAGCTGTTCGCAGTTGATGTCCGAAGTACACAGTCATGAAAAGTCGTATGCTCCTTTTTGTATTTTTTTCCTCTGATTGTATCAATTTTCTTCTCTTTTGGAGTGACCTTTCTCCTCATGCTTTTTTTACTCTGCCATTTCTTTTATACATAAAAAAAAAAAAAGGTTAAAAAAGGTTACGAAATCATTAAAGCATATCAAGCTTAAATACGGCGTGGGGTTTATCAAACCTGAGAACTGGCTGTTGTGCATATGAAATCACTGATGACAAACTAAATGATTATACCTGAGAATAGTCCAATGGATAACTACCACCAACATTAATTTGAATGCAATCAGTAGGGCACCAAGGACAATTTCATCTTGATATAATGACCGTAAAATCATTTATCTATAACTACACAATTGACAAATATGTTCTGAATTTACCTACTTTCTACAGATTACTAAATACCAGATTCACACACACAAAAATACAAGATTCAAAACCAGTTGCAGTGGTGTAATGGTTAGCACAACAGTCTACTGAATGCAAGGTTTCAACTCCAACCATCTCCTACCCAGATTTCAGCATGCTATTGGCTCACTGGGAAGACTTCGACCACAAAGTCGAATTTTATTCTCCTCATGGTGCGTCATTGAGGGCGGTGCTTCGACTAAAAGAACTACAGTGGCACATACTATTTAGCGTTATGAAAGAAGAGAAGAAAAACCACCAGTGCAGATGCCATACAGGATATGAGAGAAATAAGACAAAAAGAACTCAAATGTGATATACCACATAGTGTTTCAAAAGAAATAATGTTAACAGGCCTATAATGCCACACTGCAATACAGACTTCTGAGGGAAATCAGACTAAAACAAGTACAGACTTATGTGAACAGTCTGAAACATCACAGCAATGGACTCCACTTATTTTAGAGTTTATTCAAGAGGGATTCATCACAGTAGGACAATGTGGCAGACTCCATGATCATGGGCAAAACTCTATGCACTGATAAAGTCTTGAGGGGGGGGGGGGGGGGGGGGAATCTGTGAAATATTAAAGTCACACCACCAGAATGATGGAAACATAATGATGGACAGGCTGGAATGGAACTGGAAGTAAAGTCTTGAAATGGGTGGAGGGAGGGAGGAATCTGTGAAACATTAAACTCACACCACCAGAATGATGGAAACATAATGATGGACAGGCTGGAATGGAACTGGAGGTAAAGTCTTGAAATGGGTGGAGGGAGGAGGGAGGAGGGAGGAATCTGAGAAACATTAAACTCACACCACCAGAATGATGGAAACATAATGATGGACAGGCTGGAATGGAACTGGTGCTATCACATCTTGAATTCATGACTGTATCAAAAGAACTGACCAGCCCACATAGCATGCACAGTTAAGAAAGAAATCAAACTAAAAGAATTACACAATGTGTGATTTTATATTTCCATAAACCATGTGACACTGGCATTATTTACAGGATGTTTAACGTGCATAATTATGTTTTGCTTGCATGTACACTCAAAGGCCAGGCTGCATGAATGTTGATGGAAGATGTTCAGGAAGATGGAAAAGAACTCCATCCTTTATCCACTCGTTGGGAGGTACCCATGTTGGATCAAACCCCACCCCATTTATGATTTTGTTACATGTTTATTTATTCAATACATTTCTAAGGAAATTCAGAAATATATATGCACAAAATGAACAGCAAAAGAAAAAAATCACACAAACCCACATTACAACGAAAACTACACTTCGCTTGAAAATCCTGTTCATGTGAGCAATGATGCGCAGCTTCTCATTTTGCTGTCATTATTCATACCTCTAACATATTTGTTTATAATTAGTACATGTATGATGACACATTGAAGAGCTTTAGGAAACCCATAGTGTTGCAGTTTGCGTTTAAAATGTTGACAAAATAATTAATGCAAAATGATTTTCTGAAAAAGTCGTCAAACAACAGACTGAATGAAATGAAAAGTGCAGAAGTAGATTTATCGTGAAATATCCAGAAAAAAAATTGCATTGTTTGTTTGTTTGTTTTTGCTTTCTTCTTCTTCTTCTTCTTCTTCTTCTTCTTCTTCTTCTTCTTTTCTTTCTTCTATTAAATACTACAGTAAAACCTGCTGAATGTCAACGCGCATGTCTATGTGCGATTCAGTCATTATGTTCGATTTAATCAAAACAGTCTCAGACCAGAACACTGTCAACATTTTAAGATACACACACTTTCGTGGCTCTCGCCATCATGTTGAGAGCAGAAAATGTGGGTGTTCTTGTTTTAAACCTCAATTTGCTGTGCCAAAATACCAAACTATTGAAAACATAGTCCTATCAAGTCTCTTACAGACAAACACTTAAAATAGCTGGTGAGCTTTAACTGCGTGATTCCCCTTGCCAATGATATCCGGTTTTATTTTTGTTTTTATTTTTGTTGTTGTTGTTGTTGTTGTTGTTGTTGTTGTTTTGTGACCTGCTAAGACGAAAGCAACAGACCTAAATATTATATCTAAGAGCTTTATTGATAGGGGATTAGAGCTTCTTTCGGTGAATGGAGATATATTTGAACAATTCTAGAAACGTGAACAGTAGAAAAAATTTTCTTTCCAAAGCGTCAAACACCTGAGGCATTGGATTAGTTCCCTTGAACGAATATAGCTAAGATTTTTCTTTGTTAAATGTGTTTGGCGTCAGCTTAATTTTCTGACACGATATATTTTAGAGTCAATTTCAGACATACTCTGTTTATGAACAAAATTCTGTCATTTTAGATTGTTTACCCAGTTTTCAGTTTTAAGTGTAACATGTCCTGCCACTGGTAAGTCCACACAACACTGTAAATGAAAGCTTTCTTGCATAGTAGCTAAATTCATTCAAGGGAACTAATCCAATGCCTTGGGTCTTAACGAATGTGACGCTTTGGAAAGTACACTACTTCAACTGTTTACATTTCTTCTGTTGTTCAGTGATGTAAATAGTTCTAACCATTCAAACAAACTCTGGTCCCCTACTGTCAAAACCCTTAGATATGATATTTAGGGCCTTTCCTTTCGTTACATCTGATCACAAAATTAATACACATATCAATCTCAAGGGGAATTACCCAGTGAACGCTCACCAGCTATTTTTAGATTTTGTCTGCAAGATATTTGATGGGAATGTGTTTTCATATTTCGGCATTACGGCACCGCAAAGTGAAGTTAAAACAAGAAAAAATCCATTTGTGATCTCGATATAATAGTGAGAGTCACGAAAGTATGTGTATCATAAAATGTCAACTGTCTCCTGACCTCAGACTGTTTTAATTAATCGAACGTAATCATCACCGAGTCACACATACAGACACGCGCTGACATTCAGCAGGATTTGCTGTAAATTAAAGAGAAAAAGAAGGTGAAAAACAATGCCGTTTTACCCGAAAATTTCATGATAAATGTCCATTCACTTTATTTAGTGCAACCGCTATTACTTTTGACGAATTTTTATGAAAATCATTTTGATTTCATTAATTTGATGATATATTAAACACAAACTTTGACACCATGGATTTCCAAAAACTCAACAAAACATTGTTTTATATATAACGATAATAGTCCTTAAGCATCAGTATCGTAGGAAAACGATACAACTGATGACTGTTGATGTAATCAGCTGTGCGCAGTTGAAGTTCGAGGTAAACAGTCACGAAAAGTCGTAACAAGGTTTTTTTATTGTATTTATTTTTTTCTTCTGACTGTATCAACTTTCTTCTCTTTTGGAGTGACTTATGTACTCATGCTTTTTTACTATGCCATTTCTTTAAAATGTATTGTTAAACAAAAACAAAAAATTTAAAAAGGTTCCGAAATCATTAAAATATATCAAGCTTAAATACAGCGTGGGGTTTCATCAAGTCTGGGTACCACCCATCAAGTAGATAAATAGTGCACATCTTCCCCATTTTCCAACATATCTGCACTCCTCTTAGGGCCTCAACCCTCCCTCGCCTGTACACACATGCAAAACGTACGTATGCACGTTAAACATAATGTAAATAATGACAGGCTTCGATGGATTAGGGAAACATAAAATCACACTTTGTATAGCTCTGTTAGTTCTATTTCTTTCGTAACTGTATGCTATGTAGTCAGTCTAAATGACACCACCATGGATTCAAGATCTAATACCTGCAGTCCCGTTCCAGCCTGGCCACTTTTCCATCATTCTACTCGTCTTAGTTTAATGTTTCATACCTTCCTCTTCCTTCCCTCCCCCCATTTATAGCTTCCTCTTCCTTCCCTCCCTCCCCCATTTATAGCTTCCTCTTCCCTCCCCCATTTATACCTTCCTCTTCCCTCCCTCCCCCATTTATACCTTCCTCTTCCCTCCCTCCCACCATTTATACCTTCCTCTTCCCTCCCTCCCCCATTTATACCTTCCTCTTCCCTCCCTCCCCCTATTTATACCTTCCTCTTCCCTCCCTCCCCCATTTATAGCTTCCTCTTCCCTCCCTCCCCCATTTATAGCTTCCTCTTCCCTCCCTCCCTCATTTACACCTTTCTCTTCCCTCCCTCCCCCCATTTATACCTTCCTCTTCCCTCCCTCCCCCCATTTATACCTTCCTCTTCCCTCCCTCCCCCCATTTATACCTTCCTCTTCCCTCCCTCCCCCATTTATACCTTCCTCTTCCCTCCCTCCCCCATTTATACCTTCCTCTTCCCTCCCTCCCCCCATGTCAAGAATGTATCAGTGCACAGTTTTGACCATGATCATGCAGTCTGCCACATTGTCCTACTGTGACCAATACCTCTTGAATAACCTCCAAAATAAATGGAGTCCATGGCTGTGATATTTTGGACTGTTCACATAAGTCCCTACTGCTTTTAGTCTTAATTCCCTCAAAACTCTGCATGGCGGTGTGGCATTGTAGATCTATTAACGTTGTTTCTTTTATAACACTATGTGGTATATCACGTTGTAGTTCTTTTAGTCTTATTTCTCTCGTAACCTGTACGACATTTGCACTTGTGGTTCTTTTATTCAATTTCATACCTCTAAACGGCACGTGCCACTATAGTTTTTTTAGTCTAATTTCTTTCATAAATAATTTCATATTGCAATCACAGATAGTTATTCAAGTCTTATTTCTTTCATAACTAATTCTATATGGCACTTGCCATTGTAGTTCTTTTATCCTAATTTTCCCTCTTAACTCTACATGTCATTGGGCAAGTAGAGTGGTCAGTGTCTATATCTTCTTGTCTAAGCCAAAAACCTATCACATAAGGTTTCAAGTCATTATCATGTTGTGCTGTTTCTACCATTGTAAAAGATGTTGTGCAGACTTAAGGAGTCTGCCAGATAATTGCTGGCAGAACTGGCTGTTGTGCATATGAAAGTACTGATGTCAAACTAAAATGATTATACCTGAGAATAGTCCAACGTATAACTACCACCAACATTAATTTGAATGCAATCAGTATGGCACCAAGGACAATTTCATCTTGATATAATGACCGTACAATCATTTATCTATACATACACAATTGACAAATATGTTCTGAATGTACCAACTTTCTACAGACTACTAAATACAAGATTCAAAACCAGTTGCAGTGGTGTAATGGTTAGCACAACTGTCTACTGACTGCAAGGTGGTGGGTTTGAATCTCCATCAGTCCCTGGGATTTTACAACTCCAACCAGCTCCTACCCAGATTTCAGCATGCTATGGACTCCCTGGGAAGACTTGGACCACATAGTCAAACTTTATTCTCTTCATGATGCGTGATTGAGGGCGTTGCTTCGAGTAAAAGAACTACAGTGGCACATACTATTTAGCGTTATGATAGAAGAGAAGAAGAACCACCAATGTAGATGCCATACAGGATATGAGAGAAATAAGACTAAAACTAAAGAACTAAAATGTGATATACCATATAATGTTTCAAAAGAAATAACATTAACACGCCTACAATGCCACACTGCCATACAGAGTTCTGAATGAATTCAGACTAAAACAAGAAGAGACTTTTGTGAACAGTCCAAAACATCACAGCCATGGACTCCATTTATATTGGAGTTTATTCAAAAGGGATTCATCACAGTAGGACAATGTGGCAGACTCCATGATCATGGGCAAAACTCTATGCACTGATAAAGTTTTGAAATGGGGGAAGGCGGGGGGAGAATCTATGAAACATTAAACTCACACCACCAGAATGATGGAAACATAACGATGGACAGGCTGAGAATGGAACTGGAGGTAAAGTCTTGAAATAGGGGGAGGGAGGGAGGAATCTATGAAACATTAAACTCACACCACCAGAATGATGGAAACATAATGATGGACAGGCTGGAATGGAACTGGAGCTATCAGATCTTGAATTCATGACTGTATCAAAAGAAATGATCAGCCCACACAGCATGCACAGTTAAGAAAGAAATCAAACTAAAAGAATTACACAATGCGTGATTAAATATATTCAATAAGCCATCTGACACTGACAGTACATGTATTTACAGCATGTTTAACGTGCATAATTATGTTTTGTATGCATGTAGCCTACACTCAAAAGCCGGGCTGCATGCATGTTTATGGAAGATGCGCAGGAAGATGGAAAAGAACTCCACCCTTTATCCACTCATTGGGAGATAACCAGGTTGGATCAAACCCCACACCATTTATGATTTTGTTACATATTCATTTATTTGATACATGTCTAAGGAAAGGCAGACATATATGTATGCACATAACAAACAGCAAAAGAAAAAAATCACAAAAACTTGCAGTAAGACGAAAACAACACATTGCTTAAAATCATATTCATTTCATCAACTGTACGCAGCTGCTCATTTTGCTGTCATTATTCATACCTCTAACAGATTTGTTTATAATGAGTATATAGGCCTATATATTCAAAGAGCTTTAGGAAACCCATTGTGTTGCAGTTTGTGTTTAAGATATTGACAAAATAATTAATGAAAAATGATTTTCCGAAAAAGTTGTCAAACAACAGAATGAATGAAATGAAAATGCATAAGTAGATTTATCGTGAATATATCCGAAAAAATTGCATTGTTTGTTTGTTTTTGCTTTTCTTCTTCTTCTTTTTCTTCTACTCTTTCAGCCCTATCTGTTTTACAAGAGAAATACACTCCCAGCCTGGGGGGTTGGGGGTGGGGAGGGGAACTGTGCAATCAATGGGTACCCCAATAAAACACCTATATCTCAAAAACTACTCGAAATTCATTGAAATTTTGTATGCTTGCTAGTATCTAAATGTTCTGTCTCATATATAATTTTCTGATTATTTGATGTTTTTAGTCTTAGTTAGAATTTTATGAAAATTTACAAAAACTACAAAAAATCTTATTTTTATCATTCATTCATATTCACAATTAATAGGTATGTCACAATCGGCGATTACGCGTGCGCGAAAACTACAGCGGAAGATTGTGACCGGCGTGGCGGCACATGTGAGAGGGTAGGCAAACAATCGCTGTTTGCTTCGTTAATGTATTCATGTGTCCGATAATTACCGATCTGAATACCGAAGTCCGTACTTTTCCCATAATGATCGGGTCATTTTCACGAGCTTCCTCTGATTTGCTGACGTGGCAGTGTTGGTGTGACTTTTGGTGTTTGCGGCCGTATCTCCCAAACTTACAGGTATGAATATTAATTCAAGTGAATTAATTACCAATAAGAACATGCATTTTCCTGCTTATGTGTAAAATTTGGTGCAGTTGTATTGTCAGATGAACATTTTAGGCCATATTACAGATAGTGGGTGTGGTGACCGTTGTTATTGCGCATAATTGCCTTGTTCACAATGGGCGCAAGACTTTTTAGTGCCGATTAACCGTTTTCTTTTTGTCATACCAGCTGAACCTATTGGAATAAATTCTTCATTTTTCACGACATACAAGACAATGCATTTTTAGTGTACTGTGTAAAATTTGGTGAAAAATTATTGTCAGTGACTGGAAATACAAGCTTCAGTTTGACGCTGGTTGTCAGTCTGAGTCTAGCTGACTCAGCAAACTGTGTCGATGGGCAGCCGAACTTCGAAGGTCTGCTGCCCCTCATTATGATTATCAGCTTCTAGACTTCTGGACTTCAGATTGTCAGATTGGATAAGATTAAAACTCACTACTACTAACTAGGCAAGTTTAGCAAGAATCATAGTGTAGATCTAAATAGGACTACAATAGTTAAGGATGGTGAGGGACAATGGATATTGGTCATGTAGTAGTGTCTCATCTCCTGATATGTGTACACCCACACAACAGTCTTGATGACTGATGTTTGACAGATGCAGCTCAGTGACAACACACACTCACACACACTCACTACACACACACACACACAGAGTAAATACCCAAAGGTGTGATGAGCCGATGCACAGTAATGCTGAACTTCTAAATTTAATATTATCACACTGAAAAAAATCTTGAATTTTCCAAATATAAAGCCTAGGTACAATGATTAAGATTAATGCTTTAAATGTGATCTTTTTTTTATTTCAAATATTCAATATATGCCTTTTAAATTGGTGTGTGTCCAACTGAGCTTAGGCCTATAGGCCTACTGCATTAATGTATGGGCATGACAAACCTCCATCTTTTTTCACTTTTAGTTTGTTTTGTTCCTGTCTAAAGTGCACAAGGATGCTTTGATATGGACTGTTGGCACTGTATAGGTCTAAATACAATGATTATTAGGTGCTAGTAATTGTGATAACTAGTAGTAGTAGTCCTTGTCTGTCATTACTGTTACTGTTGTCATTTAAATGTCCAATAGTGGGTAAGGTCTTTATTCATCCAGATAAAATGAGTGACTCCGATGCCACCCTCCCCCCACCTGGGTATGAGTGGGATGACTCTGAATGTTTCATCGTGCAGTCACAGACTGATGCCATTGTAAGTGGATATTTTGATAATTTTTGTGCAAGACTGACATATGTAGGCCTGTACAGTCAGTCAGCTCATCTTCTCTTGCTGTGTTGATTCACTTAACACATGTTTTAGGATTGTCTCATCTTAATGGTAAATAAAACAGATGCATGAAGTTCTCAAAACAAAAGCTTCTGATGGTGATAAAATGTCATCTTAAGTCAGCTTGAGCATTGTGCTTTCCATTTCTCACACCATCTCTTTGGAATTCACTGTCAGTTGAACCAAAGGATCTGTCAGGTCTTTCTCACTTGACCTGCCTGTTCCACAAGTCAATTGTCATGATATATATATGCACTACCACTTTCTATCTACTGGTCATGTCCTGCTGTGCAATAATTCATGTTTGTACACATATTGAGTGAGTTTGAAAAGAAAACTTTATTACCAGAGGTTTGCTCTGTAGCCTATATAATGTACGTAGGCTATTTATTATTCTCATTATTTCTTTGGGTTTTGGCATTTTAAATGGGAGAGGTGGTTTTAATGCATGAAGTCTTCATAATTGTATCTCTCACATGAATACATGTACACTAGAGACAGAATAGCACGTATACATTTGCTTAAATGGAACTTTTGAAGACATTGGCATTTGAGAAAAGAATGGTTTTCAGGACAAGAGCCCTCCAGCCTTAAACACTATTAATGATAATGCCAATAATCATCAGGGATATAGTGGGTTGGGCTTTAAACACTATTAATGATAATGCCAATAATCATCAGGGATACATAGCCACCCTTTCATATGAATTTAATGATGTGGAGCAATCATTTTCATCACTGTATCAGATGGAGAGGAGGAAATGGCATAGTTGTACTGAGAAGAACAGTGACTTGTATGCTGCATGTATTTAGCAAAAAATTCTTGGGAGAGGTCAACAGCAAAATGTCAAGAGAAGCCTTCCTGTCAAGCGTGTACACTCTAAGAAGACTGGGGTGTGTCTAGGTAATGACACTTGGATACCCTTCATGTATAATCTTTAGTTTTTTTAATTTTTGTTATTGTTTAAGATTTTCATTTGACATGTTTGGTTTTACACAGATGACTTTCACGATTCCATTCTTACAATGTCTGCACATTTTTGTAATCTCTTCATTTAGCAAGCTGTAAATGTGACTATGGATTCTGTGCTTTTTTGTGTATGTGTGGACTATTTGTATGTAACTCATGTAAATATGTTTCAGAATTTTGTTTTTGCAATGTAGCTTATTTTTATGTCTGGTGTTTGTGCGTGTATGTTATGATATATTTCTGCTGATGCCCTTTTCATCTTGTTACCTGTTCTGTGTATTTATTTTGATATAGCATTATGCATTAAAACATTTGTAACCAAATATTGTCGTCTTTGTGTTTTTGTTTGCATATAATTTTGTTTTTTGAGTGATATGCATACTGGTACATGTACATATATATATATAAAATATATATATATATATATATATATATATATATATATATATATATATATATATATATGCACACTTATAACACACATGCACACACACATATTTATGTACATAACACATTATCTTTCATGTTGTATGACAGCTTATGAAAAAGTGTGTGATTACGCAAGGAAAAAAAAACAAAACTTTTTGAAAAAGGTCTGCTTGTCAGGGTAAATAATTGAAAAGATACACTGTCCTTACTACCAGCTGAATTTTTAATTCAAAATTGCAATATGAACTTTCCAGATGTGCAAGTTATAAACCAATTCAGTCTGTGAATCTTTTTTCCCCTCAGAACAGCTTAATTAGTAATTAATCTGTAATCTCTAGTCTTAATAAAGACTCATTTCTATGCTACCAGGAAACTTGAGTTTTTTTCAGTGAAATATTCAAACAATTTTCATGTCTATTTTTAAGGGGTTTTATACTACCATCACAGGCTCTCAATTTTTTATTTTGATTAATCAATATAAATATATTTACATCACATATATCTATACACACATGTATATGATATATAATGATATACATAGGCCTACATATCTCATAATTATAAACATCTGTATATAAAAACCAAGAGGTATTTAATAAATACACAGGTTGACAACTTCTTAAAGGCGGTTGTTCATGAAAAACTGTAATTAATTGATTATTACATAAAGATTCAGCCTAATGGCATTGAATAACTGTTGTAATTTATCATTATAATTATCTTGAGGCTTTACTCAACAATTTTCAAGTAAGAAATTTGATGATTTTGGAAACTGTAAAGATTTTAGGAATCTCAATTAATTTTCGCTTTAGCCAGTTGAGGCAATTAATGAATTAATTCCTAATTAATGCAAAAACCCAGAGATTCATGAAAGTCGTAATCATCTTGGCTAAACAAAGACCTTTCTATGGATACTTGATTTTTTTCAATCGGTTCAGTCGTTCCAAAGTTATGGTGCTTTTTGTGATGAAACGGCACATACGCGGTCACAGTTTTTGCTATGTAATCCATTGAAGGAAAACGTCGAAAATTTAATCATTAAAAAAATCGTAACTTTCGTCACAGACAATCAATCAAAGAACTTTTTATACCATTTTAATGTTCTTTTTTTGCTCTTTTCAATGATGGTAATTACATATTTATTAAAAATATTTGAAATTTTTTGTAACATACCTACAATTAAAGAGGAACACCAAATCATAATGCACACAAGTGAACACAAAAGGAGATACTACAAAATAAGGTATAAATCTATTACTCTGAAATTGTTAAAACTCATAATATTCACAATATCGAAAAAATCAAGGAAAAAGAAACTTTTTCTGCAAATATGGAATACACTCGATTCAGAGGCCGTATCATATAATCGTGAGTTGAGGATGGTGGTGGTGGTAGTAGTGGGACCAGAGATTGCTCCGACATACTGTACTTGAAGTGTACGGCAAGAAAGTGACAAAAGGAGCCTTCATTCTCATTATCACTGTCACAGTCGCTTTCTTGCCGTACAGTATGTTGGAGAATTCTAGAAGCATCAATATGAACACGTCCGCTTGATGTTGATGGTTGATTTTCCACCTCCGTTTCAGCAATTTTCGGTCTTTGCGAGGGCTCTTTGTCGAGTGAAGTGCCGATCGACGAAGATACACTCGATTTAGAAGCCGTTTCTTCTGTTTCGAGCTAAAAATCACTGCCTTTATCGAGGAGGATTTCATCCAAAACTTGTTGCACTGTGTAGCGAGCTCGTTTAATCACCTTCACGTCAAAAAACAACAACAAAATGCGTGAAATTGCTTCAAAATGGCTCGGCGGAATCTTCGAAGTTACCAGCAGGGAAGCGTGACGGAGTAACGTCCCCTCCTTAATGAATATTCATATAAATGAAACCGAAAGTGACTGGGTGTGTGCGCCCCGACAAATTGTCGGCCGCAGGAGCTGGAAGAGTTAAATCTACAGCAAAACCTGCTGAATGTCAACGTGTATGTCTATGTGCGATTCAGTCATTATGTTCGAGTTAATTAAACAGTCTCAGACCAGTGCACTGTCAACATTTTAAGATACACATACTTTCGGGCTCTCGCCATTATATTGAAAGCAGAAGATGTGGGTGTTCTTGTTTTAACTTCAATTTGCTCAGCCAAAATAACAAAATATTGAAAACATAGTCCCATCAAGTCTCTTGCAGACAAACACTTAAAATAGCTGACGAGTTTTAACTGCGTGATTCCCCTTGCCAATGATATCTGTATTTTTCTTTTTCTTTTTTTTTTCTTTTTTTTTTTTGTGACCTACTCAGACGAAAGCAATGGCCCTGAATATCATATCTAAGAGCTTTATTGATAGGGGATTAGAGCTTATTTCGGTGAATGGAGATATTTGAACTATTGTAGAAACGTGAACAGTAGAAAAAATGTACTGAGTCGCACATACAGACACGCGCTGACATTCAGCAGGATTTGCTGTA
>JAPXFY010001521.1:22500-35344 GCA_030674185.1 Monoplex corrugatus | reverse complement strand
GTGCTTTTTTGGGGCAAAAAAAAAATAAAAAAATACTTATTTGTATGGGCCAAAAACTTGTAAATCAAACTAAGCGCTAAATAGAAAAACCACGCACCACCACACACACCCCCAAAACCCCACACACACACACACACACCACACACACACACACACACACCACCCCACAACCCCACGCACACTACAGGGCTAAAAGGGGAAAAAGAATAAAAGAAAGGGAAAATTATAGAAAATTTTATATACAATTATATATTACAATTTTCCCTCCGAGGGGAGACAGGCTCGGGGGGTTTGGTGGGGAAAAGTTTTTTATGAAAGGGGAAAAAAAGGTGAGTTTTGAGAGCGGCTTGAAAACAAAATAGGTTGTGAGGGATGAGGGGGGAGTTTGTTCCAGAAATGGACCAAAACAAGAAGGGTCGTGGACCTAGGTATTGAGCTAGTGGGGGAAAGCGAAATGTCAGGGGATCGGGGGCAGGGGGAGGTAGTGGGAAAAAAGATCTCAAGTGGGCTTGACAGGTAATCGGGAGCGCGTTATTGGGGTTTTTTGTACACATGGCGTTTGTTTGTACTGTATGCGTTTTATACAAGCCGGGAAAGTTGTCCGGGAGGGGAATATTTCACTTTTTTTTTTTTTTAAAAAGGGCGTGCATCTTGTTTTGGAATGGCTGCAGGATGTGAATGGTGGAGGCAGGAAGACCAAAACGGGAGTGAATTGCAATAGTCAATGCGAGACATTATGAAGGAGAAAACGAGTTTTGCAGTTGTTCCACAAGAGATACTTCCTGATCAGGCTTATACGATGGAGGTGATAGTAGCAAGACCGCAGTTTGGAGAGGGTAGAGTCAATGCAGACACCAAGGTTTTTAGCTGAATCAGAAATTGGGACTGAGTGTTACATAATGGAGAAAAAGAGGGCAGCTGAGAAATTTCTGACGGTGCCAATGAGGATAGCTTCTGCTTGTCGTCATTAAGCTGAAGTTTGTTGAACGTCATCCAGTTCTTAATGTCCGAGTAACACTCAGTGGTGCGAGTCAAGAGGCGCTGTATATTGTCTGGTGTGTCACTGTCTAGAAGTTGGGTGTCATCAGCATAGAAGTGGTGTTTTATAGAGGGGAGTTGATGATGGTAGACAGGGAGGAGGTGGAAATAGTGAAAAGAACAGGGCCAAGGACAGATCCTTGTGGAACACCACAGGTCAGGTATGCAGGTTGAGAGTAAGTGCCATTAATGAGAACAGTTTGTTTTCTTTTTGATAGATATGAAGTGAACCAGGAGAGAGCAATGCCAGAGATGCCAAAAGTAATGATAAGTCTAGAAAGGAGAATACCATGATCAATGGTATCAAAGGCTGCAGACAGATCAAGGAGTGTGAGGAGAGAGACTTTGCCAGTATCAGTTGCAAGGAGGAGATTGTTGAGAATGCGTAGCAGGACAGTTTCAGTGCTATGGCACTGGCGGTAGGCTGACTGGAAAGGATTGAGGAGATTGTTGGCAGACAGGTGAGAGTTCAGCTGGTTGAGGACAACTTTTTCGATGTGTTTTTGACAAGAAAGAGAGATAGAGATAGGCGGTGATTTTTCAGTTCATTGGGTCTAAATTGTACTTCTTGAGGAGAGGGTGAACAATAGTAGACTTGAAAGAATCTGGGACAGTTTCAGTTTGAAGAGAAGTGTTGATGATGTCAGTGATGAATGGGAGGAGAGTAGGGAGACAGTCAGAGTAGAGAGAACCTGGAAGAGGATGCAGTTCGCAGGTTTTGAACGACATGGATCTGATTGTGTTGAGAAGTTCTTCTTTCCCTTTTTCCATCCTCCCTCTCTCTCTCTCTTTTCTCTCTCTCTCTCTTCTTTCTCTCTTCTCTCTCTCTCTCCCCTCCTCTCTCTCTCTCTCTCTCTCTCTCTCTCTCTCTCGTTCTCTCATTTTTCTCTCTGAAACGGTGCTTGTTTGGGCAGAAACCTCTCTCTCCCTTTGTCCCTTCTCCCTCCCCCCCTCTCTCTCTCTCTCTATCTCTCTCGTTCTCTCACTTTTCTCTCTGAAACGGCGCTTGTTTGTCAGAAACCTCTCTATCCCTTTGTCCCTCCTCCCTCCCCTCTCTCTCCTCTCTCTTTCTCTCTCTCTCTCTCGCTCTCTTACCTTTCTCTCTGAAACGGCGCTTGTTTGGGCAGGAATCTGGATAGGGTCCTGCAGTGTGATGTGCAATATGACAGCATGAATGACACTGAATGATGACTCAGTGACAATATAGGACCATGGAATAGGCCATTCTGCTGCTTTCAGATCATAACAATAACCACTTTATGCAAGTATCGATTTTTTTTGTTCTTGGTTTTAAGAAGGGGTGTCGAATATTCGTTTTTGTTCTCTTGTTTTTAAGACAAAAAGAATCGAAGAACTTCTTGTCGTTGTTGTTATTTTGTAGACAAAAAGTATGGAATCACTTTTTTTTTTACCTTTGCTGTATTTTCTTGTTTTTGTTGTTGTTGTGTTTAAGGTTTAGTCGCAGAAGTAAGAACACATATACAGACACACAGTTAGACACGTATGTATGTAAAATACACGTAAACACACACACACACACACACACACACACACACACAACACACACACACACACACACACACACACACACACACACACACACAACACAGTTGCTCGCTGGCGCTCGCGCACGTGCTCTCACATTCTGTGAACAAGGTGTGAAATTTCTTATGGAGTTAAAGTATGGAATGGCCATTGTTTCTGAGTTTAATAGCCTTTTCATGTAAGGCGATGTTTCTGTTCCCTTAAAATCGATGAGATTCGAATATGTGACTCCCATTCTTCCCAATGAACCCACAGCTTGCTTGACTCTGGTTAAGAACCAGGTGAGGCTGATAGATTTCTGAATGATTTCGAAAAGATTGATGGGGATTTGAACCTACAACCGTCCTGTGGAAAACCGTTATACTAACAATATGGGGATTTGAACCTACAACCGTCCTGTGGTATAACCGTTATACTAACAATATGGGGATTTGAACCTACAACCATCCTGTGGATAACCGTTATTACTAACAATATGGGGATTTGAACCTACAACCGTCCTGTGGATAACCGTTATACTAACAACTACACCATGGCGACTCTTTTTTTTTTTTTTTTTTAAATCATTGCACACAGAGAGGTTAACTTTGTGCTAACGTTTTTTTTCGTCCCGTTTTCTACGCCACGTTAAAGGCCACAGAAGCTGGAACACATTTTACAATGCGATGATGATGATCTTGATGAGGATGATAATTATGATGCTCTGGAGTTCCATCTAGGACTGATACTGCGTGACAGGGCTGCACTCTATGCTTACTATCATAATACATCCTGGGTCGACCAAGCAGGAGAGATACAGACACCTGCGGTGTTGGTCAGAAGATTTGAGCAGCACCCTCAATGACGCATCCGTGAAGTGGATGAGACTCGACTGTGCGGTCCCGGTCTTCCCAAGAGCCCACAGCACGCCCAATTCTAGGTAGGAGCCGGTTAGAGGCGTAATATCCCACAATGATTTTTGAAGGTACTGTTGGGGATTGGAACCCACAACCTTCCAGTCGGTAGTCCGTTGCGTTAACCTATGGCGAATGCTTTGTTTCATGATCTTTTTGTCTCTCATTGTAGGACCGATGATGGAACCTTTCTTTGAATGACGTTTGTGCACAGTCGTCCTCTTAAATCCTTTGACGCCCGCACACTGTCCACCAGCATCTTGCATTGTCAACCATGCTAGCAAAGCAGAAACTTAACCCTTTGACTCATCACCTTATCCACCAGTTTCTAGCAGGAAGTTGGTGGATAGGATGAGGGAGTCAAAGGGTTAAGTTTTTGTAGTTGGTAGACAGAGTGTGGGAGTCAGAAGGTTAATAAATGTTCCTTTCCATGAGGTCCAAGAATCGACCAGTCTTGTGTCTTGTTTCAGCCATCATTCCTGCTATCGATGTTGTCTTTTCTGCCACAAGATGTGTCCACCACTGCTCACGAACAGTTTTAGCCTCTCATTCTTTTCAATTCCTCCCCTCTACCCCTCCCTTCTCTCCCTTTGTTCTCCCGTCCTATTGTTTAAAGACTGGTTGCTTTTGTTGATGGACCCTAGCACTCGCGATTTGACATCTGTGGTGCAATCGTTGTCTCCGAAATAGAAACTGCATGTTTATGCCTATGTTTTGTTTTTTAGTGTGTGTGTGTGTGTGTGTGTGTGTGTGTGTGTGTGTGTGTGTGTGTGTGTGTGTGTGTGTGTGTATGTGTGTGTAATGTGTGTGTGTGTGTGTGTGTGTGTGTGTGTTGTGTGTGTGTTGTGTGTGTGTGTGTGTGTGTGTGTGTAGTGATGGCGGTGGTGGTGATTGTTTGTATTGTTTGTTCGTTTGTTGGTTAGTTTGTGGGTTTATTCATTTAATTTGTTTGTTTGTTCTTTGTTTGTTTGTTTGCCTGTGTTTCTTTGTCTGTGTTTGTTTGTTTGTATTTTCTTTTTTCTTTCTTTCTTTTTTTCTTTCTTTCTTTCTTTCAGTCTTTCTGTCTTCCTTTCTTTTTTTTTTTCTTTCCCTCTTTTTCCTTGTTTCTATCCTTCTTTGTACAGTCTGTTTGTGTGTTCGTTTGTTTTTCTGTGTCCCGTTTGTGTTGTCAGTTTGTTTGCTTGTTTCTTTGTTTGTCTGTGTATTTCTTTATATGTTTGCTTGCTTGTCTGTTTATGTGTTATATTTGTTTATTTGTTTATTTATTCATTGTTTGTTTGTTTGTTTGTTGGGGTTTCAACTTGTGTCCCACATCAGTGGCGTTGATCACAGGTCACCCATTCCAGTTTCACAACACTCCACCACCCCCAAGTAAACTCAGTCGGTGGTTGTTGGGGGCTTCTCGAGATGTAATAACCACCCTGGGGCCACCCACCAAAGGATATTGTGCACTTCTACATGGTCACCTGGTGGAATTCAAGAGTACTTATCTCATCTAGCTTACAAAGAGCTTTGAAGTTTTGATGTCCATCATCATCATCATCATCATCATCATCATCATCATCATCATCATCATCATCATCATCATCAGGTACCCTGCCGCATGGCGTTGGCGATCATGGACTTCTATCTGTCTCTATCTCTTGTTGCCCCAAGCATCTCCTCCACCCTCCTCGTCTTCAGCCACTCTGCAAGTCCATCCAGCATTTTCTTCCTAGGTCTACCTGGTGCTCTCTTTCCCTCCAGCTTTCCCGTTGTGACCAGGTGCTCCAAATCCCCTTTCCTCATAAAATGACCTATAAATGTTGCCTGTTTTTTCCTAATCTTCCTTATGAATGATCTACTTGTGTCTGCCTCCATCAAGACTGTCTCGTTTGTTTTCTTGATGCCCATCACAATGTTCCAATCATTCTGGTGGTACCAGCTTGATGTCTCATAAGCTCTTTCCTTCATTCTTCTCCTGCTCTACTCATTTTCTTTTTTTTTAAAAAAAATCATCATTATCATCATCACCTTCTTTTTCTTGTTCTTGTTCTCGTTCTTCTTGTTCTTGTTGTTGTTGTTGTTGTTGTTGTTGTTGTTCTTCTTCTTCTTCTTCTTCTCTTTCTTCTTCTTCTTCTTCTTCTTCTTCTTCTTCTTCTTCTTTCTTCTTCTTCTTCTTCTTCTTCTTCATTTCTTCTTCTTCTTCTTCTTCTTCTTCTTTCTTCTTTCTTCTTTTCGCAATTCTTCTTCTTCTTCTTCTTCTTCTTCTTCTTCTTCTTCTTCGCAATTCTTCTTCTTCGCAATTCTTCTTCTTCGAATTCTTCGCAATTCTTCTTCTTCTTCGCATTCTTCTTCTTCTTCGCAATTCTTCTTTTCTTCTTCTTCTTCTTCTTTTTCTTCTCTTCTCTTCTTCTTCTTCTTCTTCTTCTTCTTCTTCTTCTTCTTCTTCTTCTTTCGCAATTCTCTTCTTCTTCTTCTTCTTCTTCTTCTTCTTCTTCTTCTTCTTCTTCTTCTTCTTCTTCTTCTTCGCAATTCTTCTTCGCAATTCTTCTTCTTCTTCTTCTTCGCAATTCTTCTTCTCTCTTCGCAATTCTTCTTCTTCTTCGCAATTCTTCTTCTTCTTCTTTCTTCGCAATTCTTCTTCTTCTTCTTCTTCGCAATTCTTCTTCTTCTTCGCAATCTTCTTCTTCTTTCGCAATTCTTCTTCTTCTTCGCATTTCTTCTTCTTCTTCGCAATTCTTCTTCTTCTCTTCTTCTTCTTCTTCTTCTTCTTCTTCTTTCTTCTTCTTCTTCTTCTTCTTCTTCTTCTTCTTTCGCAATTCTTCTTCTTCTTCTTCGCAATTCTTCTTCTTCTTCTTCGCAATTCTTCTTCTTCTTCGCATTCTTCTTCTTTTGCAATTCTTCATTCGCAATTCTTCTTCTTCTTCTTCTTCGCAATTCTTCTTCTTCTTCGCATTCTTCTTCTTTCATTCGCATTCTTCTTCTTCTTCTTCTTCGCAATTCTTCTTCTTCTTTCTTCTTTCTTCTTTCTTCTTCTTCTCTCTTCTTCTTCTTCTTTTCTCTTCTTCTTCCTTCTTCTTCTTCTTCTTCTTCTTCTTCTTCTTCTTCATTTCTTCTTCTTCTCTTCTTTTCTTTCTTCTTCTTCTTCTTCTTCTTCTTCTTCTTCTTCTTCTTCTTCTTCTTCTTCTTCTTCTTCTTCTTTCTTCTTCTCTTCTTCTTCTTCTTCTTCTTCTTCTTTCTTCTTCTTCTTCTTCTTTCTTTCCTCTTCTTCTTCTTCTTCTTCTTCTTCTTTCTTCTTCTTCTTCTTCTTCTTCTTCTTCTTCTTCTTCTTCTTCTTCTTCTATCTTCTTCTTCTTCTCTTCTTCTTCTTCTTCTTCTTCTCTTCTTCTTCTTCTTCTTCTCTTCTTCTTCTTCTTCTTCTTCTTCTTCTTCTTCTTCTTCTTCTTCCTTCTTCTTCTTCTTTCTTCTTCTTCTCTTCTTCTTCTTCTTCTTCTGATCTTCTTCTTCTTCTTCGCAATTCTTCTTTCTTCTTCTTCTTCGCGATTCTTCGCAATTCTCCGCAATTCTTCTTCTTCTTCTTCTTCTTCTTCTTCGCAATTCTTTCGCAATTCTTCTTCTTCTTCTTCTTCTTCTTCTCTTCGCAATTCTTCTTCTTCGCAATTCTTCTTCTTCTTCTTCTTCTTCTTCTTCTTTCTTCTCTTCTTCTTCTTCTTTTCTTCTTCTTCTTCTTCTTCTTTCTTCTTCTTCTTCTTTTCTTCTTCTTTCTTTCGCAATTCTTCTTCTTCTTCTTTCGCATTCTTCTTCGCATTCTTCTTCTTCTTTTTCTTCTTCTTCTTCTTCTTCTTCTTCTTCTTCTTCTTACTTCTTCTTCTTCTTCTTCTTCTTCTTCTTCTTCTCTTCTTCTTCTCTTCTTCTTCTTCTTCTTCTTCTCTTCCTTCTTCGCATTCTTTCGCATTCTTCTTCTTCTTCTTCTTCGCAATTTTCTTCTTCTTCTTCTTCTTCTTCTTCTTCTTCTTCTTCTTTTCTCTTCGCAATTCTTCTTTTCTTCGCAATTTCTTCTTCTTTTCGCAATTCTTCTTCTTCTTCTTCTTCTTCTTCTTCCCAATTCTTCTTCTTCGCAATTCTTCTTCTTCGCATTCATCTTCGCATTCTTCTTCTTCGCATTTCTTCTTCTTCGCATTCTTCTTCTTGGGCAATTCTTCTTCTTCTTCGCAATTCTTTTTCTTCGAAAATTCTTCTTCGCATTCTTCTTCCTTCGCATTCTTCTTCTTCGCATTTCTTCTTCTCTTCTTTTTCTTCACAACCATCATCATTGGTAGCGTCAGCAGAAGCGCTTTGCCATCATAGTCCCCATCATCATCATCGCCATCGTCATCATCGCCATCGTGATATATCATCATCATCATCATAAAGATCATCCTCATCATCATCATCATCAACAACATCATCATCATCGTCGTCGTCGTCTTTCGTCGTCATCATCATCATCACTCACTCCTCTTCGTTACTGTTGATGTCCTGATGTTGTATGAATTAAACGTGTCAACTTTCTCAGAAATGGACAGCGTGTATGTTTGCGGGTTCTTCAAACAAAACAAAACAAAAACGTCATTCTTTTAGTTCACTCCAAAAAGAGAAAAAAACCTAGATACAAATTGGATGTAGGTCAAATTACCGGAAAGTGATTTACTTTGGGGGTTTAGGATTACTTTTCACTGAAATTTGATCTCCCAACGGTTTCTTTATCCTTCAAATGCCAGTGTCTTGGTATTGGCTGTTTGTTATTTTAAACCAGTCATCTGTTAAACTGACTCTTTTCATTGAATAGCCAATTTTTGACATAGGATTTTGTTTGTTTGGTTGGTTGGTTGGTTGGTTGGTTGGTTGATTGCTTGCTTGCTTGCTTCCTAGCCAGCTTGCTTATTGGTTGATTGGTTGGTTGGCTGGTTTTTTGGGTTGGTTGGTTGGTGGCTGGTTGTCTGGTTGGCTGGTTGGTTGGTTGGTTGGATGGTCGGTCGGTCGGTCGGTCGTTCGGCTGGTTGGTTGGTTGGTTGATTGGCTAGTTGGTTGGTTGGTTGGTTGGTTGGTTGGTTGGTTGGTTGGATGGTTGGCTGGTAGGTTGGCTGGTTGCTTGCTTGCTTGTTTGCATGCTTGCTTCGTTGCTTGGTTGGTTGGTAGGTTAGTTGGTTGGTTGGCTGGTCAGTTGGTTATGAAGTTCCTTTTCTTTCTGACGCGTGTATGCACATTGCTTCGCCCACACTGTGCACAGCAGTATGTTGCTGCGAAGTCTGCATACACCCATTTTGATCAGCATTCATGCTGGATGTTTTCATGTTTCCACAAGCCGCAGGACACATATCTCACTTACAGGGTCTTTAACGTGCATATTCCATGTTCTGCGTGTATATATACAAGGAGGAAGTTTAAGCACGACCAGCCCCTGCCAAAAGTTGACAACGTAAATCGAAAAATTGTTCTACTTGTCCCACTTTACCTACTAGGGGTTGGGGGAAGGTACCCAGGCAGAATCGAATCCAGATGTTCCAACTGGAAATTCTATACCTTATCTACTTGTTTTGGGTGTTTTCGTCAGTCAGTATCCGTCAAACCCAACTGCCTGCCCAGCGGGGCTATTCCGTTAGATAGCTGATATTAACATATAACATGTTTGCCTGCAGAAGTATTGGTTATTTCAAGAGGTTGCGATGTTCATGCTGATTCTAGTGGAATGGTCGGTGCTTGGACACACTGCAAATCAACAAAGTTTTATATGTTGTTAGATGTAAGGTAGTGATTTACAAATGTCTTTGTACGTTGAACTATACGGTTCAGACATATATGTATAGTGTATTGTTCAACGATTCATCTATCAGAGAAATATTTCACATGCAAACATACATTGTAGTATTATTACTTACTTACTTTACTTTTTCCTTCCGCTTGTACCGGTGGGGGGTCGCGGGGAGATACAGTCGTCTGTCAGTAGCAAGGCGGGTGGCCTGGAGAAGGGACATCTCGTGAGCTCTGAGGGTGTCTGCCAGGGAGTCGCTCCATCGTCGTCTTGGCCCTTCCTCTGGCTCTCCAGCCAGAGTATCTGGTGTTGTATGCCCGAAGAGCTGGATGGTTTAGGGGCATACGTGTGAGGTGTCCGAACCACTTGATCCTCATATGTTCGATGTGTGTAGGATTGGTGTTGCTCCTACCATGTCTCGTATCACCTCATTTCTGATCTTGTCCCCCTTGTCTTGTTTACTGCTTTCCTCAGGCATTTCATTTCACAGGTGACCAGTTTTCTCTCGAGGACTTTAGCTAGGGACCATGTCTGGGCATGTAAGTCAGCGTTGGTAGAAACATGGCGTTGATGTGTTTCGCCTTAGTGCTGGTGGGAAAGCAGGGTGTTTCAGGAGAGGGGCAAGTTGGTAGCTGACTGCGTTGGCTTTCTGGCATCTGGTCTCGATTTCTCTGTCTAGTCTGCCATTTTCAGGGAGATGCTTCCAGGTATTTAAATTCACTGGCTTGCTTCAACTGGGTTTCCGTTGATGTTGATGTCCAGTTTGTTTGGTCTCTTACTGACCAAACAAACTGGTCATCAACATCAACGGAACCCAGTATTATTAACTGGGATAATACATCCTCAAAAGAACAATCTGACAGTCTGTTTGTGTCCGTTTTTTAAATAACATGTCAAAAGGCAAATGGTGGGTGTGGTATCATTTCTTTAATATCATCAACGCTGAACGGTGCTTTGTTTTTCTCCTATGCTTAGTGTGGCAAGCGGCAAACAGTGGATAGGGTGTCTTGCCATTAGTGTGGCAAGCAGCAAGCAGTGTTGTGGTGTCTTGCCGAAAGTATGGCAAACAAAAGGTGTGGTATCCTGCCCTTAGTGTCGCAAGTGGCAAACGATGTGTGTAGTATCCTCCCATTATGGGGCAAGTAGCAAACAGAGGGTATGATATTTTGCCCTTAATGTGGCAAGTGGCAAACGGTGGGTGTGGTACCATGATCCTGGTGTGGCGAGCAGAAAACTACGAGTATGGTATCCTGACGTTATTGTGGCAAGCAGAAAACAAAGGGTGTGGTATCCTGCCCTTAGTGTGGCAAGTGGCAACGATGTGTGTGGTACCCTGATCATATTGTGGCGGGACAGAAAACTACGCGTATGATATCCTGACGTTAGTTTGGCAAGCAGAAAACTATGGGTGTGGTATCCTGTCCTTAGTGTGGCAAGTGACAAACAGTGGGTGTGGTATCCTGTCCTTAGTGTGGCAAGTGGCAAACAGTGGGTGTGGTATCAGTCCTTAGTCTGACAAGTGACAAACAGTGGGTGGGGTATCCTGTCTTAGTGTGGCAAGTGACAAACAGTGGGTGTGGTATCCTGTCCTTAGTGTGGCAAGTGACCAACAGGGGGTGTGGTATCATGCCCTTAGTGTGACAAGTGACAAACAATGGGTGTGGTATCCTGTCCTTAGTGTGACAAGTGACAAACAGTGGGTGTGGTATCCTGTCCTTAGTGTGGCAAGTGACAAACAGTGGTGTGGTATCCTGTCCTTAGTGTAAACAAGTGACAAACAGTGGTGTGGTATCCTGTCCTTAAGTGTGACAAGTGAAAAAACAGTGGGTGGGGGTATCCTGTCCTTAGTGTGACAAGTGACAAACAGTGGGTGTGGTATCCTGTCCTTATTTGTGACAAGTGACAAACAGTGGTGTGGTATCCTGTCCTTAGTGTGACAAGTGACAAACAGTGGGTGTGGTATCCTGTCCTTAGTGTGACAAGTGACAAACAGTGGGTGTGGTATCCTGTCCTTAGTGTGACAAGTGACAAACAGTGGGTGTGGTATCCTGTCCTTAGTGTGACAAGTGACAAACAGTGGGTGTGGTATCCTGTCCTTAGTGTGACAAGTGACAAACAGTGGGTGTGGATATCATGTCCTTAGTGTGACAAGTGACAAACAGTGGGTGTGGTATCCTGTCCTTAGTGTGACAAGTGACAAACAGTGGGTGTGGTATCCTGTCCTTAGTTGGCAAGTGACAAACAGTGGGTGTGGTATCCTGTCCTTAGTGTGACAAGTGACAAACAGTGGGTGTGGTATCCTGTCCTTAGTGTGACAAGTGACAAACAGTGGGTGTGGTATCCTGTCCTTAGTGTGGCAAGTGACAAACAGTGGGTGTGGTATCCTGTCCTTAGTGTGACAAGTGACAAACAATGGGTGTGGTATCCTGTCCTTAGTGTGACAAGTGACAACAGTGGGTGTGGTATCATGCCCTTAGTGTGACAAGTGACAAACAGTGTGTGTGGAATGATGCCCATAGTGTGGCAAATGACAAACAGTGGGTGTGGTATCCTGTCCTTAGTGTGACAAGTGACAAACAGTGAGTGTGGTATCCTGTCCTTAGTCTGACAAGTGACAAACAGTGGGTGTGGCATCCTGACCTTAGTGTGGCAAATGACAAACAATGGGTGTGGCATCCTGACCTTAGTGTGGCAAGTTGGCAAACAATGGGTGTGGCATCATGACCTTAGTGTGGCAAGTGGCAAACAGTAGGTGTGGCATCCTGACCTTAGTGTGGCAAGTGACAAACAGTAGGTGTGGCATCCTGACCTTAGTGTGGCAAGTGGCAAACAGTAGGTGTGGCATCCTGACCTTAGTGTGGCAAGTGGCAAACAGTAGGTGTGGCATCCTGACCTTAGTGTGGCAAGTGTCAAACAATGGGTGTGATATCCTGTCATTAGAGTGGCAAGTGACAAACAGAGGTGGGCATCCTGACCTTAGTGTGACAAGTGGCAAACAGTAGGTGTGGCATCCTGACCTTAGTGTGGCAAGTGGCAAACAGTAGGGTGTGGCATCCTGACCTTAGTGTGGCAAGTGGCAAACAGTAGGTGTGGCATCCTGACCTTAGTGTGGCAAGTGGCAAACAGTAGTGTGGCATCCTGACCTTAGTGTGGCAAGTGGCAAACAGTAGGTGTGGCAATCCTGACCTTAGTGTGACAAGTGGCAAACAGTAGGTGTGGCATCCTGACCTTAGTGTGGCAAGTGACAAACAGAGGGTGTGGCATCCTGACCTTAGTGTGACAAGTGGCAAACAGTAGGTGTGGCATCCTGACCTTAGTGTGGCACGTGACAAACAATGGGTGTGGCATCCTGATCTTAGTGTGACAAGTGGCAAGCAGTGGGTGTGGCATCATGACCTTAGTGTGGCACGTGACAAACAATGGGTGTGGGCGTCCTGACCTTAGTGTGGCAATGGCAAACAGTGGGTGTTGTTTCCTGTCATTAGTGTGGGAAGTGGCAAACAGTGGGTGTGGTATCATGTCCTTAGTGTGACTAGTGACAAACAGTGGGTGTGGTATCATGTCCTTAATGTGGCAAGTGACAAACAGTGGGTGT
>JAPXFY010001521.1:7500-10000 GCA_030674185.1 Monoplex corrugatus | reverse complement strand
TATTTGTCACTTGTCACACTGAGGACAGGATACCACACCCACTGTTTGTCACTTGTCACACTAAGGACAGGATACCACAGCTACTGTTTGTCACTTGTCACACTAAGGACATGATAACCACACCCACTATTTGCCCATTGTCACACTAAGGACATGATACCAACCCACTGTTTGTCACTAGTCACACTAAGGACAGCATACCACACCCACTGTTTGTCACTTGCCACACTAAGGACATGATACCACACCCACTGTTTGTCACTTGCCACACTAAGGACATGATACCACACCACTGTTTGTCACTTGTCACACTAAGGACAGCATACCACACCACTGTTTGTCACTTGTCACACTAAGGACAGCATACCACACCACTGTTTGTCACTTGCCACACTAAGGACATATACCCACCCCATGTTTGTCACTTGTCACGCTAAGGTCATGATACCACACCCACTGTTTGTCACTTGCCACACTAAGGACATGATACCACACCATTGTTTGTCACTTGCCACACTAAGGACAGGATACCACACCCACTGTTGTCACTTGCCACATTACGGACAGGATACCACACCCATTGTTTGTCACTTGCCACATAAGGACAGGATACCACACCCATGTTTGTCACTTGCCACACTAAGGACAGGATACCACACCCACTGTTTGTCACTTGCCACACTAAGGACAGGATACCACACCCACTGTTTGTCACTTGCCACACTAAGGACAGGATACACCACACCATTGTTTGTCACTTGCCACACTAAGGACAGGATACCACACCCACTGTTTGTCACTTGCCACACTAAGGACATGATACCACACCCACTGTTTGTCACTTGCCACACTAAGGACAGGATACCACACCCATTGTTTGTCACTTGCCACACTAAGGACAGGATACCACACCCACTGTTTGTCACTTGCCACACTAAGGACAGGATACCACACCACTGTTGTCACTTGTCACACTAATGACAGGATACCACACCACTGTTTGTCACTTGCCACACTAAGGACATGATACCACACCCACTGTTTGTCACTTGCCACATTAAGGACATGATACCACACCCACTGTTTTTCACTAGTCACACTAAGGACATGATACCACACCCCTGTTGTTCACTTGCCACACTAAGGGCAGCATTTCCACACCCACTGTTTGTCACTAGTCACACTAAGGACATGATACCACACCCACTGTTTGTCACTTGCCACATTAAGGACATGATACCACACCCACTGTTTGTCACTAGTCACACTAAGGACATGATACCACACCCACTGTTTGCACTTCCCACACTAATGACAGGAAAACAACACCCATGTTTGCCACTTGCCACACTAAGGTCAGGACGCCACACCCATTGTTTGTCACGTGCCACACTAAGGTCATGATGCCACACCCATGCTTGCCACTTGTCACACTAAGATCAGGATGCCACACCCATTGTTTGTCACGTGCACACTAAGGTCAGGATGCCACACCTACTGTTTGCCACTTGTCACACTAAGGTCAGGATGCCACACCCTCTGTTTGTCACTTGCCACACTAAGGTCAGGATGCCACACCTACTGTTTGCCACTTGTCACACTAAGGTCAGGATGCCACACACTACTGTTTGCCACTTGCCACACTAAGGTCAGGATGCCACACCTACTGTTTGCCACTTGCCACACTAAGGTCAGGATGCCACACCTACTGTTTGCCACTTGCCACACTAAGGTCAGGATGCCACACCTACTGTTTGCCACTTGCCACACTAAGGTCAGGATGCCACACCTACTGTTTGCCACTTGTCACACTAAGGTCAGGATGCCACACCTCTGTTTGTCACTTGCCACTCTAATGACAGGATATCACACCCATTGTTTGACACTTGCCACACTAAGGTCAGGATGCCACACCTACTGTTTGCCACTTGCCACACTAAGGTCAGGATGCCACACCTACTGTTTGCCACTTGCCACACTAAGGTCAGGATGCCACACCTACTGTTTGTCACTTGCACACTAAGGTCAGGATGCCACACCTACTGTTTGCCACTTGCCACACTAAGGTCATGATGCCACACCCATTGTTTGCCACTTGCCACACTAAGGTCAGGATGCCACACCCATTGTTTGTCATTTGCCACACTAAGGTCAGGATGCCACACCCACTGTTTGTCACTTGTCAGACTAAGGACAGGATACCACACTCACTGTTTGTCACTTGTCACACTAAGGACAGGATACCACACCCATGTTTGTCATTTGCCACACTTTGGGCATCATTCCACACACACTGTTTGTCACTTGTCACACTAAGGGCATGATACCACACCCACTGTTTGTCACTTGTCACACTAAGGACAGGATACCACACCCATTGTTTGTCACTTGTCACACTAAGGACAGGATACCACACCCACTGTTTGTCACTTGCCACACTAAGGACAGGATACCACACCCACTGTTTGTCACTTGTCACACTAAGGACAGGATACCACAC
>JAPXFY010001520.1:0-35368 GCA_030674185.1 Monoplex corrugatus | reverse complement strand
AGAAACAGAGAAGGCTCGTGGACCATAGGTATTGAGCTTAGTTCGTGGAAAGCGAAAAGTCAGAGGATCGGAGGCAGAGCGGAGGGTACGTGAGGGAAAATAGATCTCAAGTAGGCTTGACAGGTAATCGGGGGCTACATTATTGAGGCTTTTGTAGCACATGGTGTCTAGTTTGTACTGTATGTGCTTTGATACAAGGAGCCAGTGAAATTGTGCCAGGAGAGGAGATATGTGGTCAGCTTTTTTCTTTTTGAGTACAAGGCGTACAGCATTGTTTTGAATGCGCTGTAGGATGTGAATGGTGGAGGCAGGAAGACCAGACAGGAGTGAATTGCAATAGTCAATGCGAGACATTATGAAGGAGAGAACGAGTTTTGCAGTTGTTTCGACAGAGAGATACTTCCTGATCAGCCTTATACGATGGAGATGATAGTAGCAAGATCTGGCAGTTTGAGAAACAAAGTTGTTCATGGAGAGGGTAGAGTCAATGCAGACACCAAGGTTTTTAGCTGAATCAGAAATTGGGACTGATGTGTTACATAATGGGAGAGAAAGAGGAGGCAGCTGAGAAAGTTTCTGACGGGTGCCAATGAGGATAGCTTCTGTCTTGTCGTCATTAAGCTGAAGTTTAAGTTATCTTAATTATTCTAAGTTTGTTGTTTTTATGATAATTGGTAATTATCTTTCAGTATCCATGATGACAATGAGCATAGAAAAGAGATTCTGATGTTCTGTTTTGATCTAGCTTGTGAAACTCACGTAGTGCCGCCATTTGTTTAATTCTGTTTTCCGTACTCCAATATGAAGCGTTTATGTCGTGGTGGTACGGGTATTGTAATTTGTTTGGAGGGGTGGTTCAGTGGTACGGACTAAAACTTTTAAATTGGTAAGTGGGTAATTCCTTTTGGTATGTAGGCCTACATTATTAATGACTCCTTATTTTACACTTGATCAAAGATGTTTTGATGCGTGTATTGTTAGTTATTTCTGAATGTATTTGAAGGGAGGTAGGCTATATTAATATGTTTGTTGTAAGTCAGTCCTATTTTACATTTGAGTTAGACATATTCTTAGTTTTCCTTTGAGTTTGTTTTCAGACCTTCACCACTATCTACTCAGAAGAATTAAAGGAGTACCTTGGTGACACTCTCTGTAAAGCTGTTCTTTGAATGCATGGCAGCCCCTGCATGTTTGTTTTTTCTTTGAACGCGAGACAGAATAAAAATTGATTTTGACGTATCTTTGGGGATTTTTCCAGTGTCGTACATTTCATTTAGGAGGACTGATATTTTTTCAATACCAAATTCCTCCAAGGCTTCAATCATCTCTGTAGTAATGTTGTCTGGTCCAGGGGCTTTTCCTGGTTTCATCTTTTTCAGTGCTGCTCTAACTTCGTTTTTCATTGTAGTGGTTCTTCAAAGTTTTCTTATAATGTGTTCTTTGTTTATGTTGATGTCATCTTCAAAAAGGTCTTTAATGTACTCTCCCCATCGGTCTAATATTTTGTCTTTTTCCATGATAAGCGTACCGTCTTTCGATTTTAAGCAACCAGTTGATGTGCATATATTTTTCCTGTGGACAATTTCTTCAATTCGTCTGTACATACCCTGAGGATCCGTTTTGTGTCGGTCTTCTATTTCTTTGCATTTTGTTTTCAGCCAAGCTTCCTTAGCTTCATTGCACCTATTCCTGATTTCTTGTATATCTCCTTATTTCTGTTTGCCTTCCTGCGTTCCTCCATCAAGCCTAAAATTTCTTTTGTCATCCAGTTCTTTTTTTTGCTTTTCTATCTACTTCAGGGATTTCTTCACAAGCTTCATTTATCGAATTTCTCAACTTTGTCCATTGTTCCTCACTGTCACTAACGTCTTCCAGAGTACTGAATTGTTTGAACATGTACATTAAAATTTTGACGTATCACATCATCTGTCCTCTAAGAGTCCAAGATTTAGTTTGATGTTGCTTTTGGTCTGTTTCCTTTTCCGTAATTTCAGTCTAAATCTTCCCACTACAGGATTGTGGTCACTGTTGCAGTATGCGCCTGGTAGTGTTTTTGCTGACAGTGAAGAATTTCTAAACCTTTATTATCAGGATGTTTTTAATCAGGATGTAGTCAATCTGATTTTTGGTATTATCTCCTGGACTCATCCAAGTCCATTTTCTTCTGTTAGGCTGCTCAAACCAGGTGTTTCCTACTATGAACTCACTCATCTGTGCCCATTCTACAAGTTTTCTTCTCCTTTCATTATTGTTACCAAGGCCATGAGGTTCAACTATATCCTCCACCCTATCCTGTCCCTCTTTAGCATTAAAATCTCTCATTATGACTGTAACTTCTTGTGATTTACATTGGTCGGTGTCTTCCTGAGTACTTGCGGATGTTGGTGCATACACCTGAATGATGTTAATATCAAATGGCCTGCCTCCGAATTTGACCAGCAAAACTCTGTTGGACACAGCCCAGTATCCATTAACTGCTTTTGATTTTCCCCTGTCCATTACGATGCCTACTCCTCTTTCATGTGAGTTTCCACCAGAGTATATTACTTCATACTCTTCTGATGTTATCATGCCTGCCCCCTTCCATCTCACTTCCCTAGTCCTAAAATACTAATGTTAAGCCTTTCCATCTCCATTTTGATATTGTCTAATTTATCTTTTTGCAACAATGTTCTAATGTTCCGTGTTGCGATTTTGGTATTTTTGAGGTTTTTCTTTTAGGTTGGTCGCAGTAGCTGGCTGATGCTCTGGTGTCACCTGTGCCGCATGACGGTCCCTACCAGACGAAGGAGCTCCATAGGAGCACCTATTTACGTCATTATCTTCATTTTTCTTCTTTTTCTGTCCATGATTTTGCTGGGGAGAATACGATGGTGGTTTCCCGTAGCCTTCCATCGGTTTGTTTAAGGTCTCTCCGCTAGCCTTTGTCGTTCCCACGACAACCTACAAGGCAGTAGGGTGATTTCTTTTTCAGGGTTACCTCCTTAGCCTTATTATCTCCCGAGATGTTCACAAAGCAGAGGAGCTATTTACCCATAGTTTGGGGATCTGGTTCGTGAGCACCAGGGCATATCCACACGCCAATGGGCCTGAGTGCCGCATGTCGGGGGGCCAGATCTCCTCCTTTCACATTTACGAACAAAGAATCTAAAAAATCCTCTTCAGTCCACTTACAGCACTAGTCACAGCACTGAGACTGTCGTCCTTCAAGTTATCAGTGACATCCTGACTGCTATTGATTGTGATAAAATCTCTGTTCTTGTACTTCTTGATCTTTCTGCTGCGTTTGATGAGTAGATCTCCAGAGTCTCCTTTCTCAGCTGGAAAATGATTATGGTATTATTTCCACTGCGTCTTATCTCTCTCAAGGAACACAGCTTGCATCAGAAGAAAGTCTTCTTTCTCTTCTGTTTCATTGTGATACGAGGTTCTCCATGGTTTAGTTCTTTTACCTCTTCTGTTGGTTATGTACACTATCCTTCTCTCCACCATTACAATCACTCTGTTGACCATCACCTCTGTGCTGACGACACACAAATAGAGAAATCAGCATTTCGAGCGGAACTGAAAAAAAATGCTTTCACACTCCAATTATGTGCAAGTGACATTAAAAACTGGATGACAGACACTAACTTAATCTTAGCAATGATAAGACTGAGGAGAGCTATTTTCGCACACCAACAAAGTTGTACCTCTTCCAAGTTCAGTCTCTCTCATCATCACCATCAGGAGCCCTGCCGCGTTGGCGATCATGGACTTCCATCTGTCTCTATCTCTCGTTGCCCCTAGCATCTCCCCCACCCTCTTCGTCCCCAGCCATTCTGCAAGTCCGTCCAGCATTTTCTCCCTGTTCTACCTGGCGCTTCTTTCCCTCCAGCATTCCATTGTGACCAGGTGCTCCAAATCCCCTTTCCTCATAAAATGGCCTATAAATGTTGCCTGTCTTCCTTATGAGTGATCTACTTGTGTCTGCCTCCATCAAGACTGTCTCGTTTGTTTTCTTGCTGTCCATGGAACTCTCAACATTCTTCTTAGAAACCACATCTTGGCTGCCTCAATCTTTTTCTAGCTTTGCTTGTTGACTGTCCACGCCTCACATCCGTACAACAGTATTGGTTCTATATAACATTGAAGAACTCTCTTTCTGATGTTAATTGATAGGTATCTGTTGGTAAGAATGCTTGTCATCTTCTGGAATGCTGTTTTGGCTTGGCCGATTCTGCCGGTTATTTCTGATGTGCATCTGCCGTCTGATGAAATGATCGTTTCCAGGTATTTAAATTTATCAACCTGTGTCAAGGTTGTGCCATTTGCTGTTATTTTCCATGAGGGGATTTCATGTTTTTTACTGATCACCATGACTTCAGTCTTCCTGCTGTGTAGTTCTAGCCCCTTACCTTTGCTTTCTATTTCTAGTATATTACAAGGTTTTGTAGGTCCCTTTCACTTTCTGCAATTAGCACGGTGTCATCTGCGTATCGAATGTTGTTTATCATTTTCCTTCCAACCTTTAATCCAGGGTCTTCTTCTAGGTTTCTCGTGATGTTTTCGCTGTAAGTGAAACAGATCTGGTGACAAAACACAACCCTGTCTGACTCCTCTTTTGATGTTTTGGAAAGAGCTTACATTGTTTTCTATTCTCATTGCAGCTGTTTGTTCCCAAAACATATTTCTGATTATTCGTAGATCTTTTCCATCAACATTGAGTCTCTCAGTTGGTTGATCAATTCATCATGTCTTACCTGATCGAAAGCCTTGGTGTAGTCAACAAAGCATAAATACAAATCCTTATTCATCTCAATTGACCTCTCTATGATAGTTCTTAGGATGTATATGGCATTAATAGTTCCTTTCCCTTCCACAAATCCATACTGCTCTTCTCTCAATGCATGTGATATTCCGTTTCTGGTTATGTATGAAATATGGGGACCTTGTATTCAGTTCGTGCCTTGACTGTAAGCCAGTGCAGTTGTTGGCTAGATCTTCATGGATGTGTTGCAGAGTGCTGGTTCTGGTGATGTCCAGATTTTGTCACACTTCATGAAGACACTGTAACATAGCAGCTAGTGCCTCTGCCACAATGACACCGATCTTTTACTTTCAATTTTCTCAAGACAGTGTCACAGAATAGAGAACAGATGGAAAAGAAAACCACAATAATCACACTATATTGATATTGATATTATCCTTTCTTGGGATGAAACATCCATAATTATGTAAACCACTCTGTGTGCAGACATGCAATAGAAACTTGTATACACACACACATAACACACACACGCACGCACACACACGCACACACACGCACACATCCACACACACATCCACACACGCATGCGCACTCGCGCGCACACACGCATGCACACACGCATGCACACAGATCCGCACACACATACACACATGTTCATATGTAGCTCACATGCATGTACACGTGTACAAGCGCACTTTTTAAGTATTTTCTCTCTAGAAAATAGTTTTTACATTGAAAAAGAAAGATTGTTAAAATGGCTTGACGATCATGGTGTTTTCCATATATTTTTTCAGTAGTGACTGAAACTGACAGGTAATGTTGATATAAATGATCTGTATTTTACATCAGACAACACATAAAACAACGTCATAGTTCACACTGTTGGTGGATAACATTAACTACACGTCTATTACTTCTTGTGATCCTGTGATCAGTGTGTACGTGGGGGGGGGGGGGGGGGACTATGGTACGCATCAACAGACAGGATTAATAACTGTAACTATCTCGAAAGATGTGCATGGCAATAGATTAGCACTGAACTAAGATGTGTATGGCAATAAATTAGCCCTGAACTAAGATGTGTATTGCAGTAAATTAGCCCTGAACTAAGATGTGTATTGCAGAAAATTAGCCTGAACTAAGATGTGTATGGCAATAGATTAGCCCTGAACTAAGATGTGTATGGCAATGAATTAGCCCTTAACTAAGATGTGTATGGCAATAAATTAACCCTGAACTAAGATGTGTATGGCAATAAATTAGCCCTGAACTGAATTGTGTGGCAATTAATGAACTCTGAACTAAGATGTGTATGGCAATAAATTAGCCCTGAACTAAGATGTGCATGGCAATAAATTAGCCTTGGACTTAGATGTGTACTGCAATAAATTAGCCCTGAACTAAGATGTGTATCGCAATAAATTAGCCCTGAACTAGGATGTGTATGGCAATAAATTAGCCCTAAACTAAGATGAGTATGGCAATAAATTAGCCCTGAACTAAGATGTGTATGGCAATAAGGTAGGTAATAAATTAGACCTGAACTAAGATGTGTATGGCATTAACTTAGCCCTGAACTAAGATGTGTATGGCAATAAATTAGCCCTGAACTAAGATGTGTGTGACAATAAATTAGCTCTGAACTAAGATGTGTATGGCAATAACTTAACTCTAAACTAAGATGTGCATAGCAATAAATTAGCCCTGAACTAAGATGTGTATGGCATTAACTTAGCCTTGAACTAAGATGTGTATGGCAATAAATTAGCCCTGAACTAAGATGTGTGTGACAATAAATTAGCTCTGAACTAAGATGTGTATGGCAATAACTTAGCTCTAAACTAAGATGTGTATAGCAATAAATTAGCCCTGAACTAAGATGTGTATGGCAATAAATTAGCCCTGAACTAAGATGTGTATGGCAATAAATTAGCCCTGAACTAAGATGTGTATGGCAATAAATTAGCCCTGAACTAAGATGTGTACGGCAATAAATTAGCCCTGAACTAAGATGTGTATGGCAATAAATTAGCCCTGAACTAAGATATATATGGTAATAAATTAGCCCTGAACTAAGATGTGTATGGCAATAAATTAACCCTGAACTGAGATGTGTATGCAATAAATTAGCCCTGAACTAAGATGTGTATGGCAATAAATAAGCCCTGAACTAAGATGTGTATGGCAATAAATTAGCCCTGAACTAAGATTTGTATGGCAATAAATTAGCCCTGAACTAAGATGTGTATGGCAATAAATTAACCCTGAACTAAGATGTGTATGCAATAAATTAGCCCTGAACTAAGATGTGTATGCAATAAATTAGCCCTGAACTAAGATGTGTATGGCAATAAATTAGCCCTGAACTAAGATGTGTATGGCAATAAATTAGCCCTGAACTAAGATGTGTATGGCAATAAATTAGCCCTGAACTAAGATATGTATGGCAATAAATTAGCCCTGAACTAAGATGTGTATGGCAATAAATTAACCCTGAACTGAGATGTGTATGCAATAAATTAGCCCTGAACTAAGATGTGGTGTGGCAATAAATTAGCCCTGAACTAAGATGTGTATGGCAATAAATTAGCCCTGAACTAAGATGTGTATGGCATTAAATTAACCCTGAACTGAGATGTGTATGCAATAAATTAGCCCTGAACTAAGATGTATATGCAATAAATTAGCCCTGAACTATGATGTGTATGGCAAGAAATTAGCCCTGAACTAAGATATGTATGGCAATAAATTAGCCCTGAACTAAGATGTGTATGGCAATAAATTAACCCTGAACTAAGATGTGTATGCAATAAATTAGCCCTGAACTAAGATGTGTATGCAATAAATTAGCCCTGAACTAAGATATGTATGGCAATAAATTAGCCCTGAACTAAGATGTGTATGGCAATAAATTAGCCCTGAACTAAGATATGTATGGCAATTAATTAGCCCTGAATCACTTTGTTTTAATATATAATTGTATATGATGTGCTCTCTGTGGTTTTCCATTGGTTTTATTCTTGCTTTTATTGCTTTTATTCTTTTCTCCCCATTTGTGGCCATGCATGTGTGTGTGTGTGTGTGTGTGTGTGTGTGTGTGTGTGTGTGTGTGTGTGTGTGTGTGTGTGTGTGTGTGTTGTGTGTGGTGTGTGTGTGTGTGTGTGTTGCGTGCGTGCGTGCGTGTGTGCGTGTGTGTCTTTTCGGCGCTTGGATTTGATTTTGTCGAGATTTGCGCTGTATAGATATTGTAGTTGTTATGTATGCATGTGCGTACGTATGTATGTATACGCTTAGATTTATGTATGTATGTATGTATGCATGTATACGCTCAGCTTAGATTTATGTATGTAAGTATGTAAGCATGTATGTATCCATGTATACGCTCATATGTATGTAGGTATGTGTGCATGTATACGCTCAGCGCTTAGATTTGATTTTGTCAAGATTTTGCGCTATATAAATATAAATAAAATATATTATTATTATTATTATAATAAATTAGCCCTGAACTAAGATGTGTATGGCAATAAATTAGCCCTGAACTAAGATGTGTATGGCAATAAATTAGCCCTGAACTAAGATGTGTACGGCAATAAATTAGCCCTGAACTAAGATGTGTATGGCAATAAATTAGCCCTGAACTAAGATGTGTACGGCAATAAATTAGCCCCGAACTAAGATATGTACGGCAATAAATTAGCCCTGAACTAAGATGTGTATGGCAATAAATTAGCCCTGAACTAAGATGTGTATGGCAATAAATTAGCCCTGAACTAAGATATGTACGGCAATAAATTAGCCCTGAACTAAGATGTGTATGCAATAAATTAGCCCTGAACTAATATGTGTACGGCAATAAATTAGCCCTGAACTAAGATGTGTATGGCAATAAATTAGCCCTGAACTAAGATGTGTATGGCAATAAATTAGCCCTGAACTAAGATGTGTACGGCAATAAATTAGCCCTGAACTAAGATGTGTATGGCAATAAATTAGCCCTGAACTAAGATATGTATGGCAATAAATTAGCCCTGAACTAAGATGTGTACGGCAATAAATTAGCCCTGAACTAAGATATGTATGGCAATAAATTAGCCCTGAACTAAGATATGTATGGCAATAAATTAGCCCTTAACTAAGATGTGTATGGCAATAAATTAGCCCTGAAGTAAGAAATGTACGGCAATAAATTAGCCCTGAACTAAGATATGTATGGCAATAAATTAGCCCTGAACTAAGATGTGTATGGCAATAAATTAGCCCTGAACTAAGATATGTATGACAATAGATTAGCCCTGAACTAAGATATGTATGGCAATAAATTAGCCCTGAACTAAGATGTGTATGGCAATAAATTAGCCCTGAACTAAGATATGTATAAAGTAGGGAGCAGAGATGAAGACTGTAAGAAAATTCGGATACAGAAACAGAAACGAAAGAGGCGATGAGCTTGTAAACTTCGCAACATCTGAAGACTTCAAGATTACCAACACTTTCTTTAAGGAGAAAGCATATAGAAGATGGACATTGCGTAGTCCAAACTACGAAACGCGAAATGAGATAGATTACTTTTTTTCGAACAGAATCGATATCGTGAGGAACGCAGACGTCCTGAATAAGGTCAATACAGGCCGCAACCATCGAATGGTACGTTGTGAGTTAAAAATTGACACAAAGAAAGGGTGATAAAACTGTTCAATACCAAACCAGAACCAACCAGGATCCCTAAAGACGACAGTATCAACTTTCAATTGGAATTGAAAAACAGATACGACGTCCTAGTTGAAACGCTGCAAGATTCTAAAGACAAGGAGGAATCACTCATGGATCTGAACAACAATACAACCAAACCACTCATCGACGTTGGCAAAGAATTCAAAGCCAGAAACCCGAAGGCTAACAAGTTCTCACAGGCAACGAAGGATCTCATGGAAAAACGAAGAGTCTTCAAAACTCCCAAAACAGGTATGGAAAAGATGAAATTGCCAAGTCCAGATAACGGCATAATAGATCTCGAATCTGCAGGCGAGATAGTTCACCAAAAAAATTGCCAATTTATTCAATGAATATCTCAAGCAAAGCAGATACCAGATGACTGGAATGAAGCAATCATTATAGTTCTATATGAAAAATGGAGATCCAAAGAACATCATAAATTACCGTCCGATTTGCCTGTTAAACAACATCTACAAACTGTTTATGAAAGTAATTGCAAATAGAATTGCAGACACGCTCGAGGAGAACCAACCAAGAGAACAAGCCGGCTTCCAAAAGAGCTGTTCGACACAAGACCATTTACATGTTGTCAACCAGGTCATCAAGAAATGCACAGAATATAAAATCCCTCTAGTCGTGGATTTAGTCGATTACACCAAGGCCTTTGATTTCATAGAGATCCCTGACGTCATCGATTCCATCCAGAAACAGGGAGTGAACCCAGTTTACGTCAACGTTCTCCTGACATCTACAAAAACGCTGGATCATACATCTGTCTCCACAAAGACTCGGAGTCGTTCTCATCTCTGCCGAGGTGTATGACAAGGAGACACCAGTTCTCCAAAGCTGTTCATGGCAGTGATGGAAAATGCCTTCCGAAACTAAACTGGGATAATAAAGGAATCAGAAGAGACAGCGAATACCTGAGCCATCTCAGATTCACGGGTGATGTCATAATCTTTGCTGACAGCAAAGAAGGTCTAAGCAAAATGCTTGTAGAACTGAACGAAACCAGCTGAAAAATTGGATTGAGCATGAACATGACGAAAACTAAAATCATGTGCAACGACCATGTGGAAGACAAAGACGAAACGCTCGTAACTGACACCACACAATGGAGGAAGTCGACCACTATAACTACCTTGGTCAGTATATATCGATGGACTCAGCCTCTAAGGAACAAGAGATCAGACGTCGCATTACGTTCGGATGTGAAGCATTCAGTAAAGCAATCACCATCTTTAGAAATAAAGATATGCCGATTGTATGAAAACACCGAGTGTACGACGCATGCATAACGCTGACTGTGACATATGGAGCAAAGGGCCCACAAACGGATCATAACGGGAATCAACTGGAAGAACCGGAAAACGGTGGCATTGGTGAGAGGAAACATGAAGGTCCAAGACATAATAGACACAGTTTGTGAATGAAAATGGAACAGGGCTGGTCAGGTCATTAGGAGATCTGACAACAGATGGACTACCAAAGTGATGCACTGGATTTCTCAAAGCCAAAAAAGGAACAGAGATCGCCAGATAACCAGATGGCGAGACGATCTAGAAAAGTTCGACAAACAATGGACCAGAACAGCAGCGAACCGGCAACAGTGGCGGGTGATGAGGAAGGCTTATGCCCAGCAATCGACCGAAACAAGCTGAATTGAAGTGAAGAACTAAGATGTGTATGGCAATAACTTAGCCCTGAACTAAGATGTGAGTGAGAATAAACTAGCTCTGAACTAGTTTGTATGGCAATAAATTAGCCCTGAACTAAGATGTGTGTGGCAACGAATAAAGCCCTGAACTAAGATGTGTGGAATTAATTAACCCTGAATTAAGATGTGTATGGCAATGAATAAGCCTTGAACTAAGATGTGTATGGCAATGAATTAGCCCTGAACTAAGATGTGTATGGTAATAAATTAGCCCTGAACTAAGATGTGTATGGCAAATAACTTAGCCCTGAACTAACATGTGTGTGAAAATAAACTAGCTCTGAACTAGTTTGTATGGCAATAAAGTGGCCCTGAAATAAGGTGTGTGTGGCAATGAATTAGCCCTGAACTGAGATGTGTGGTAATTAATTAACCCTGAACTAAGGTGTGATTGGCAATAAATTAGCCCAGATCTAAGACTGTCACTGACGTACACAGACCTGACCTCGCTCGAAATTCAGAAATAGTCCCTACAGTATTTTGCAATATGGCAGTAAATTAGCCCTGAACTAAGATGTGTAAATCAGACCTGACTTTGCTCAAGATTCAGAAATAGTCACGCAGTATTTCCACAGGTTTCCCTCAACGCTGATTTCAGACAGACCAGGTAGCTGGTTTATGTGTCCAGAACCATGGATCAGAGAAATGTAACACACTTGATGATGACTGTGCCTGATATCATGACAGGGGATTCTACATCCTCTGTAAGAAATACAACGTATAAGATCATGACTGTGGGCAGTATTACAACAAGCGACTCTGCTGTACCTGTGGACTCCCTTGAAATATGTTTATTCCTGCCATTAGTTCAGACAGCACAGTTGATCAGGATAGTCTGTCTGCCCATCGTGGTTATCCTGGGTGTGTTCGGGAATGTGATGACTCTCCTCATTGTTCGTAGATTTCAAGCCAACCGTTCTGCCCTGGACCATTATCTCCTGTGTCTGGCTGTGACTGATCTCTGTTTCAACTTTACCAGGCCTGTCGTTGCGTGGATATCAGAACTTACAGGATTTGATCTGTTTGCCTTTCACGATGCTCATGTAAGATAAGAGCTTTTATATTAGAAGTGGTCACTGGATGTTCTGCCTGGTTTGTGGTGGCGATGGTGGCACACAGGGCCATGTCTGTGGTGTGGCCACATCAGGTGAACATGCTGTGTACAGCAAAGACATCCTGGGGCATCATTGTGGGCACCGTCATCTTTTTCAACTTGGTAAACTCCCACACTCTGTATGGGTGGGAAGTGATGGATGGGATATGTGGAATGAATGTTCTCTATAGCATGTTTCTGACAAAAGTGTTTGTCAAAATCAAACTGTTTCTGAATTGTGTGCTGCCTTTCATCTGTCTGATGATCAGTAACATGGTGCTGGTGGTGTTGTTAAGAACGTCAGTGAAGGAAGCTGATGATCAGTTTGCTGCCACAGGCACACAGCACAGTGAGAGAAAGAGAAAAGTGAACTCCATCACTCTGACAGCTCTCCTTGTGTCTGCGTCCTTCATTGTCTTCACTGTGCCTTCAGCCATTACTCTCACATTGCATTCATTCTTTAACAACTCCGCTGATCTTAATGTTGTTCATGTGTCGCTTTATATTTTTCTGCTAAATGTTTTAGACATTGTCTTTTGTTTAAATTACTCCATGAACTTTTATCTGTACTGCCTGACAGGCCAGAGGTTCAGAAAAGAATTCCTCAAGCTCATGAGTGGATTAGTCTTTTGTATCAGATCCTCTAAAACATAAATCAGTGATAAGTTTTGATCAGTGGTAATTAGCTAATCAACCAGTGACTGGACATTTAACAAATAACAAACATTCAGTTGGTACAGCCCACATCACAAACAACCACACAAAACATGAACCAGAAAAACACAGTATCACAAACAACCACACAAAACACGAACCACAAAAACACAGTATCGCAAACAACCACACAACACATGAACCAGAAAAAATAAACACCAGTAACAATCCAAAACAACACATACACAAACAACCAAACCATGAAAAAAACACAGTATCACAAACAACCACACAACACATGAACCAGAAAAACACAGAACACAAAAAAACCGTCAAAACACCATACAACACATGAACCAGAAAAACACTATCACAAACAAGCACACAAAACACGAACCAGAAAAACACAGTATCACAAACAACCATACAACACATGAACCAGAAAAACACTATCACAAACAAGCACACAAAACACGAACCAGAAAAACACAGTATCACAAACAACCATACAACACATGAACCAGAAAAACACTATCACAAACAAGCACACAAAACACGAACCAGAAAAACACAGTATCACAAACAACCACACAAAACACAAATCGATTCAAGATGGCGGAGACACCTAAGTAAAAAATTTCAGCTGTCGGAGAAAACGTTTAAAAAGGCCCAAAATGACAAGAACTAGAAGAGGCCGCCTTGCCCAAAAGAAACAAGAAGACGCATCAAGGGCAAGGCTGATGGAGAGAGGCTATCGGCGAGCGACATGGGAGCAGATACGGAAAAGGACCCGCAATCGACAGTGGCCGAGTCTGACTCTACATCTGGTTCACTGTCCACGGCTTCCACTGACACGCAGAGTGGGACAACCTGCACCGCACCACTTCCCAGCACGGCGGACTGCGTAAGTACGTCAGAACTCAAAAACATCATACTGGCTCTGCGGGACCAAGTCAATTCTTTGGAAAAGACTGTCCTTGCACTTCTTCCAACCCAGCAAAAAGAGAACGTCACCATGCCAACCCGTAACTGTCACACACAGACGGATCTACATGACACACATCCCACATATGCAGACGTACTGAAACAAAACCACACAGCAAGCAGGACGACAAACAGGCTCGAAACATCAAGGCACCAAAACCCAGCAGCAAAACAAATCAGCAAGCAGCAAAAATGCCTGAAAAGAAAATAAAAAACAAGAAAGAACAACGGCATGACGTCACACAAGCTAAAGACGTCATTTTACATCCGAACCATACAGCATCACGCTCTGAAAATAGGTCTATTCCAAAACAACATAAAAAGCACCATGATCTTCCGTATGTTATCACTGTCCACGACTCTGTGTTGAGGGGTGTCAACTCGAGAAGACTGGGACGATCTTACGGCTTCGAAGGAGACTCGTGCCCTGTGACCACCCCTCATGACATTCAAAGCTCATTAGACATGGCCCTTTCCAAATGTGACGATACTGCAGACTGTATTGTTTTTCACTGTGGTGTGCATGATTTGAATAGTAAAGATCTCGCTACACACAACATCTCGCTTCAGGCATAAAACAAATAGCACAAGAACATCCTAATTCAAAATTAGTCGTTAGTAAGGTTGCCCCTGTACGCAGGCACGAATGGAGGTTCAACGAAATCTGTTCAACGCTTTACTATCTGCTGAACTTGTTGATATGAAAAATATTTCTTTTGTATCACATGAAAACCTTCGTACCACTCAACAATTTCTAAAAGATGACATACACCCCACCACCAGAGGAAGCAGCATCATTGCAGGAAATCTTGGAAGACACATTCGAGACCTCTTTTGGGAGACTCCAAGGAGAACAGCAAGATCAAGATCAGCACAGCTACACCCTTCCAGATTCTCCAGAGAACGGTACCACCTTTTCGACAACTACGTACCATGGTGGCCATATAATGTTTTGATATAACAGTATTATATATACAATTCTTGACGTTCTTGTCACAGGACTTTTTCCTCGTCATCTCTGACATTTCTTCTGCTGAAAGTATACAATAACCAGGTTTTAGTCCGACTATCAAGACTCGGACTATACACTCTGTTCATTTGAAGACGTGTATGCTATTATTTTGTTTATTGGTTATTTGTTATCCATTTTAATCTAATATCTCTTCAATAAGTTATTTCTACGTTGACTGTGTAATTTTCTTTTCATCGTTTTGCTACAATTTTGTTATCTTTACTTCGTAGTCTAAGTAATTGCGTAATTTTCTTTCTGCCCATCTCTCCTGTACACAGAAAATCAAAGTATTCATTATTATCGACCATAAATAACAGTCAATAGAAAGTTGGAGATAAACCAGTATCAGTAATGCGACAACAATCCCAAGTCAAGTTTTTGCAATGGAATTGTAGATCCCTTTCCACCAATTCGGCTTACTTGGAGCATTTCCTGACATCAAATAGATGTGAAGTTTTGATTCTGCAGTCGATGAATGTTGTTGCAACCAAGCTTCCCAATTTCCCCAATTATTACTATCCTCCAGTCTATGAATGTGGGAATCACGGGAAGAAGGTATCCACCGCGATATACATATTCAAAGAGTTACAATACTGCTTACTTACTTCCCCGGTTTTGAAATCAAGCGACGATTTGCACGCTTGTGCTGCCACTGTCCAATTAAGCAATTCTTTAAACATCAACGTTTTATCAGTGTACCTGCCAACAGGTCCAAATGACCGCAACACAGAATGGCTGCGCACGATCCAAGATCAGCAGCGTGGTAAATGGCTAATAGGTGGAGACTTTAATTCCCACTCCCCATTTTGGGAAAAGAACTGTTCTACTGTTACGAGCAATCGTTTGGTAGAAAATATCGTTGATAGTTCGCTTTACCTTCTAAATGATGGTAGTGTCACTAGGATCCCTGATGTCTCCAAACACAGGGCGACAGCCATCGATTTGTCTCTGATATCACCAGAATTAGCACCATCCTGTACCTGGGAAACTCACAGAGACACTTTGGGAAGCGATCATCTACCTATCATCATAACCATAACTGACAAAAACATCAGGATGAAAGACAGCTCTCCTGATATTATTCCAAAATATAATTACAAGCGTGCAGACTGGTCCTTATTTCGAACTGCTCTTGCTAATCAGGATTACAGACATTATGAAAGTGAAAATGTAGACATTATGTTTTCTAAATTCCAAGAGTCAATTCTAGCCGCTGCAGACGTATAAATTCCGAAACTCAAAACTTCTAAATCGAATAATCGATTGGGTAATGTTTGGTGGACAGAGGCATGTGAGAAAGCAGTTCAATATAAAAGGGAGAAATTCAAAATCTACATCAAAAGCCGGAAACCTGAAGATCATGTGGAAATGAAAAAAGCTAACATCCAATGTAACAAAATCATTGCTGAAGCAAAGAAAGATTATTGGGCATCATTCTGCAAAAAAGAAATTTCAGATTTCAAAGATTTCCATAAAGTCTGGACGAAAATGAATCAAATGAAGAATGGAACCAACTTACCTAGGTGTCCGATAATGATAGAAACATGTAACACATTTCCTTCAGACATGGACAAAGCAGAAACCTTTGTGGACTTATTTGCTAAAAACAGTAAAGTTGAAGGTTATCTCCTGACTGCAAACATCACAGAGAAATGGAAGATAACAACTCAATCTACACTGATCCAATACCTCAGAATGATCTCTGGTTTAATTCTCCAATCACCTTAGAAGAGCTAAAAAACACAATACTGTTTCTACACAACAAAACGAGTTCGGTAGGTATTGATGCAGTTTCGACTGAAATGATTAAACATCTCCCTGAAAACTATCTTATTTTCCTACACAAAATTTTGCAGAAATGCTGGGTTAGCGGAACTGTACCGCAAATCTGGCAAAAGTCTATAGTTATACCGATATTAAAAGCAGGAAAATCGAAAACTGATAAAAACAGTTACAGACCCATTGCTTTGACGTCCCACACGAGCAAACTAATGGAAAGATTGATCTTAAACAGACTTTTACACTACTGTGATAAAAATAACGTTATTCCGGTAAACCAGGCGGGTTTTAGAAAAGGGAGATCCGCAGTTGAACACCTGGTTAAACTTACGACTCAGATCAAACAACAGTTTGCCCGCAGAAAAAGTGTTTTAGCTACTTTCTTTGATGTAAAAAAAGCTTATGATCAAGTTTGGCATAAACGTTTATTGTTCAAGCTAAAATCTGTTGGTTTATCTGGCAATATGTACAATTACATTAAATCTTTTTTAGCTAATAGAACAATACAGGCTAGAGTGGGAGCTAGTTATTCTACTTCACGGCACCTCGACATGGGGATTCCACAAGGTTCAGTGATAGCACCTATTTTATTTAATATCCTTATACAGGATCTTCCTAAAGCTTTTTCAAATCGTGTTGTTTTAGTACAGTATGCTGATGATATATGCACTTGGATGAATATCATTTTAAAAAAGACAACTCCACAGAGAACACGGAATTACATCAGAAAATTGTATCAAATTGATCTTGACAATCTTGGAAACTATATGTTAGAAAATGGTCTGTCGTTGTCGGCAGAAAAGACTAACATGATGCTGTTTGATCCTGGTGGTAACTCAAATAACTTGCCTACTTTCAAATTGCTTGGTGAAGTGTTAAATTACAAACAGGTCGTAAAATTTCTGGGAGTTTACATCACTTCGAAATTAAGCTGGAATGTTCATTTTGATTATATTTTAACAAAAGCACGAAAAACCTTAAATTTTCTAAAGATAATAAGCAAATTACCCTGGGGAATGGATACAAATATACTGATTCATCTGTCAACAGCGCTGGTCAGGTCTAAATTATCCTACGCGCAAGAAGTTTTTTTCAATGCACCTAAATATTTACTAAAAAAGATTCAGAACTTGGACTGCAAAAGTCTTAAAATTGCACTAGGTGTACCAACTCATGCTTCTACTCTGGAAACGTACAAAGTTGCTGGAATTCTACCTCTAAACAACCATCGTGAGCTAGCTACAGCAAAGTTTGCAATTAGAACTACTTCACAAGCGAATAATTTTGTGAGCAAAGAAATTAAAATCAGGTCTGATATTGACTTTCCAAAACGAGCAAAAAACATTTCATCACAAATTACAACCGCAACTTACATATCTGACCTGATCAAACAATCCAGCATAACTATGGATGAAATAGCCGAAAAACCAATGTTAACGCCTATCCCTACATGGGAAATGCTAAAGGCCACGTTTGATCTCGATTATGCAGACGTTAAAAAAGATGATAATGTCAACATTACGCTATCCACAGCTTGTGAACACATCGATGAAAAGTACCGTACCCACCTCCACATTTTTACTGATGGGTCAGTCTTAGCAAATCAGAGCGCTGGAGCAGCGTTTTATGTTCCAAAATTTAACATTGAAAAGTCTTTTTTCATTGGGGCAAATGTATCTATATATACAGCAGAATTGGTCGCTGTTGTTCAAGCGTTGCATTATTTAATAAGCCTTCGGCCTGTGCCTTTCAAAGTAGTTCTGTTTGTTGATTCAAAATCTGTATTATATTATTATTATTAAGGGCATTTAGAGCGCCTAATCTTTCTGGAAAGCCCTAAGCGCTTACAAACTGTACAATACACATTACATCGAACATAGAAACATAGGCCTAATATAATTTTCATCATACATGGCGGACCTCTGTCACTCCATCCCACAAGCACATACACACCGTTAATAATATCAAATATTAGTACCTACTCTCTGGCACACACACACATATCCTCCTCCCACCCCGAGACATATCTATAGGCGCACAGCAATAACATACACAGAAGCACGCTGGCGCGCAGACAGCATAGCTCTTTTAGGTTAATAAATTTCAGAGAGGAAAGAGATGCGTTTTCAAGCCAGATTTAAATGACTGAAGACTTGTTTTGTGCCTCAGCGGGTAGGGAAGTGAATTCCATGAGGAAGGGGCTTGAAAAGAAAAGGATCGCTCACCATATGATTTTGTTCGAAAAAGTTGGGATTCGAAATAAGCGGGTATCGGCTGAGGTACGAAGATGACGAGATGGAATGTATAGTTGAAGATATTCAGACAGGTAAGAGGGAATAGAATTGTCGAAGTATCTGAAGCACTGAACAGCAATTTTATGTTGGATCCTTTTCAACACAGGTAACCAATGCAAGTCTTGGAGAAGAGGAGAGACATGCTGAAATTTGGAAGACCGAAATACTAGCCGAGCGGCATGGTTCTGTACTTTCTGAAGTTTGTCAAGGAGCTGTTTTGGGGAACCAGACAGAAGGGAATTACAATAGTCAAGACGAGAAAGAACGAAAGCACAAACTAATATTTTAGTAGCTTCGAGAGTAAGGAGATGACGGATGGAACCTATTCTACGAAGTTCAAGGTAACAGACACGACAGATGTTTGAGACATGCTGCAGAAAGTTAAGAGTGTTGTCGATGGTGACACCTAGATTCTTAACTTTTTGGGAGAGGGTGATGTCTGTCCCATTCAGTGATATGGAAGATGGAATTAAGTCACAGTTGAGAAGTTTTTTAGGAGTAATGAAAATCATTTCAGTTTTGTCTTGGTTTAGTTGTAATTTGTTACAAGTCATCCAGTCTTTCACGTCGGAAATGCAGGCTTTAGTGGTTTGTACGATGTTGTTTACATTAGAGATGGGACCAGAATTGTAAATTTGATTGTCATCTGAGAAGCTATGATGTGATACAGAATGGCGGAGAATAATATTTGCGAGAGGCTGCGTGTACAAAACAAAGAGAACTGGACCCAGGACGGATCCTTGAGGAACGCCATATCTGAGGGCTGAGGGAGGTGAGGGCAAGCCATTTACAGATACAGTCTGTGTGTGGTCAGAGAGATATGACTGAAACCAGGAGAGAGCGGAGCCAGAAATTCCGTAGCAGTTGTGGAGGCGCCAAAGCAGTATCTCATGGTCTATAGTGTCGAAGGCAGCAGACAAATCTAAGAGAGAGAGAAGAGAAATGTCACCATCATCAAGGGATGTCAGAAGATCGTTCACAATTTTCAATAAAGCAGTTTCAGTGCTATGTCCTGATCTATATGCTGACTGATTGGGATATAATAAATGGTTTGATTCAAGATGTTCTAGAAGTTGGTATAAAATAATTTTTTCAGTTACCTTGGAAAGAAAGGGGAGATTGGAGACAGGCCGGTAGTTTTTGAGAATATCTGGATCAAGAGAAGGTTTCTTTAGGAGAGGTTTGACAATAGCTGATTTGAATGAGCTTGGGAAGATGCCTGACACCAGTGAATGATTGATGACAGATGTAAAGAATGGGAGTAGAGTATCCAAACATTGTGTCAAAACACAAGCCGGGAGGGGGTCTAATTCACTGGTTTTGATAGCAGAATCCTTGATAGTTTTCTTCACAAAAGACTCAGAGACAGGCTGAAAGGATGTCAGTGGACAGCCAGAGAAGGTTGGTTCAGGCATTGAAAGAGGAGGGGTATTTTGCGAATCGAGACTATCACGAATGTCAAAAAGTTTCCCATTAAAGAAGTTAGAGAATGCTAGAGGAAGGTCAGCAGGTGGAACATGAGAAGGTATAGGGCTGTTTTTAGTTTTACAGAGAAGAGTGTTAGTAATGTTGAAGAGCTGTTTAAAAGTTGTGGCAGACGTAATTTTAGCATTATAGAATGAAACCTTTGCACTATGGACAAGTTTATCAAATGCTTTCTTTGCAGACTGGAAGGATTGTTTATGCACAGTTGATTTGTGTTTAATCATCCTTCTCTCAGCACGTCTTCTCTCACGCTTGGCAGCCTGGAGCTGAGGTCCAGCGGCAGCATACCAGGGTGAAGGGGGACGATGAGAGACCTTCCTTTGGGTGGTTGGAGCATGCTGATCGAGGCAATTGCGGAGGACAGCGTCAAGATCGCCGGCAGAAGTTGGCTGAGAATTGAGGAGTTGGGAATGGAGGTTGCTGTTGAACGATGGAAAGTCGATGGTTGACAGGTTTCTGGCCATGACGTAGATTTGACGTGGAGGAGGTTTTGATAGTTGAAGTTGGCTCAGGATGCAGTAGTGGTCAGAAGGGAGAGTTTGAATGACATCAGTGGACTGGAGGATATTGTCACTGTCTCTGTGTACAAGCCAGTCTAGTGTATGTCCTTTAATGTGGGTTGGAGTTTGGATGGCTTGAGTTAGGTCGAAGGTGTTGAGTAACTCGGTAGTCTTTGCAGTCAGATTGTTGGAGGGTACGTCGTAGTGGATGTTGAAGTCGCCGGTCAGAATTAAAGATCCTTTCAGATTGTTGCAGTATTCTAAGAGGTCATGAAATTGGTCAACAAAATCAGAGTCAGACAGATGGTTCTTTCTGTTTGGTGGTGGTCTGTAGAGGCAGAAAATATGGGCGCAAGATTGAGGAAAAGACAGAGTCAGTTGTACAAGTTCAAATGAGGAGTGGTGGAAGGGAAAGCCGGACACAGTAGAAACATATGGCAGAAGGGGAGAAGCAATGACGAGAGCGATGCCACCTCCACGGGATGACCGTGGGAAAGAGAATGTCTTAAATCCCAGAGGTGCCAGATCCTTCACTTTCGGTTCATCACCCTCAGATTTGAACCACGTTTCGGTGACACAGAAAATGTCAACATTGTGTTCAGTAATGAAGTAATTCATAGCTGACCATTTCACTTTCGGGCAAGCAGACTGAGCATTGAAGATAGCTAGGTTCATGGATGTTGCATTGTGAGAAGTGGCAGCAGCAGGAAGAAGAGGAATGTCAATCAAATTTCTGACATTGACTGAAGGTTTGGTGTCGACACATGGAGAAGAATTGTCCAGTTTCAGTGGCAGATTCGAAGTTGTAGGGTGATAAACTTCATGCACCTGTGGATTTTTAGTATCATGTTGGTCAAATCTGGAGCTTAACACAGTTATTTTTCTTTGTTTTCGGCGTCCACCTCTGTGGGTACGTGTTTTCGGAAGATGGTAGCCAATGCCAAGATTCTTGATGGCAGAGACAGCAGAGGGCTTCAGAGTTGAAGGGGTTACGACCAGGAGTTGTTCACGTGTATAAACAAAAGTAGGAGAGCGTGGCGGAGAAAATGACTCTTGCAAGCGCCTGTCTGTGAAGAAAGAAGGGTTGAAACTGGAGGAAACAGATTCCTCGTGCAGAAAGAAGTGTTTACGTCGAACTGTTTGAAATGGCGGATTGTGGCAATGAAGGCTGTTGGCGAAATTTAAAACAAAAGCAAACCAGATCACACGACATTCAAAAGTTAACATTGTACAAAACACATACCAAAATAAAATCCAATCCATTACGAAACAGCAGACACCAAAATCACAGCGACACAGTACACACTTCCACACTAACGAGACGAAATGCTAAGAGCAACGAAGTTATGCTGCCTGCTAGGCGTAACTCACGATGCCTTACAGTCTTTTGATACAGACACAAGACCTGATTTAATAATTGAGGCAAATCATCTAATACACTGTTTAAAGATAAATGGCTCGGAAATCAGTTTATGCTGGGTGCCTTCTCACGTTGGTCTTCACGGCAACAACGTAGTTGACAGAGCAGCTAAATCCGGTGCACTCCGTTTTGAAAATTCCATAGAATTACATGTTAACACCTCGGTAAAAGAAGCTTACAACTCGCTAGAATTAGCATCATGGATTCGATTTCATGAACATTTAAATGAAAAATTTGTGTCTCAAAAAAGAATCAAACTTTCAGTTCAAAATATCTGTAAAAAAATGCAGTATTCTTCGATATATCATTTGAGATTAATTGTTACCACATATTTTCGTATTCAACTGAACGCTTTGAAAACAAAATATTGTAAAAACGTTTTATGTATTTGCGGTGAACAATTCACATTGTATCACTGTTTGTTTTACTGCAGAAAGCTTCGTTATTTTTTACCAAAGATGTTTACACAAGGAAACTATCTTGAAAAGCATTTTAAAGAAGTGATATCAGATCAAGTTCTGTTAGTTAAAATTTCAGAATCATTGGTTCACAGTCCTGTTAATGCGTTACTTTAAGGTTATCATTATCTTATTTTGTTTTGTTTTGCTTTTTATGACGATTTTTCTTTTACATTTGATGTTAGCGTTGTTCTAGTTTCATTTCTCTGATCATCCATATCATTTTTCTAAAGACCTTGCCGGTTCCTTTTAATTTTTTTTCCGTCTCTTACTCTGTTCCCTTCTTTCCCCTCCTCCCTCCCCCCCCCCCCCCAAAAAAAAAAAATCATCCTCCATGCCATTTTTATCCGTCTAATATCACTTATAGTGAAAAGACGTTAAATCAAGGAACGAACGAACAAAACACAAACCAGAAAAACATCACAAACAAACACACAAAACACGAACCAGAAAAACACAGTATCACAAACAACCACACAAAACACGAACCAGAATAACACAGTATCACAAACAACCACACAAAACACGAACCAGAAAAACACAGTATCACAAACAACCACACAAAACACGAACCAGAATAACACAGTATCACAAACAACCACACAAAACACGAACCAGAAAAACACTATCACAAACAACCACACAAAACACGAACCAGAATAACACAGTATCACAAACAACCACACAACACATGAACCAGAAAAACACTATCACAAACAACCACACAAAACACGAACCAGAATAACACAGTATCACAAACAACCACACAACACATGAACCAGAAAAACACTATCACAAACAACCACACAAAACATAAACCAGAAAAACACAGTATCACAAACAACCACACAAAACACAAACCAGAAAAACACAGTATCACAAACAACCACACAACACATGAACCACAAAAACGCAGTATCACAAACAACCACACAAAACACATGAACCACAAAAACACAGTATCACAAACAACCACACAAAACACTAACCAGAAAAACACAGTATCACAAACAACCACACAAAACACGAACCAGAATAACACAGTATCACAAACAACCACACAAAACACGAACCAGAATAACACAGTATCACAAACAACCACACAAAACACGAACCAGAAAAACACAGTATCACAAACAACCACACAAAACACGAACCAGAAAAACACAGTATCACAAACAACCACACAAAACACGAGCCACAAAAACACAGTATCACAAACAACCACACAACACATGAACCAGCAAAAACACAGTATCACAAATAACCACACAACACATGAACCACAAAAACACAGTATCACAAACAACCACACTACACATGAACCAGAAAAACACTATCACAAACAACCACACAAAACACGAACCAGAAAAACACAGTATCACAAACAACCACACAAAACACGAACCAGAAAAACACAGTATCACAAACAACCACACAAAACACGAACCAGAACAACACAGTATCACAAACAACCACACAAAACACGAACCAGAAAAACACAGTATCACAAACAACCACACAACACATGAACCAGAAAAACACAGTATCACAAACAACCACACAAAACATGAACCAGAAAAACAGTATCACAAACAACCACACAAAACACTAACCAGAAAAACAGTATCACAAACAACCACACAACACATGAACCAGAAAAACACAGTATCACAATCAACCACACAACACATGAACCAGAAAAACACTATCACAAACAACCACACAAAACACGAACCAGAAAAACACAGTATCAGATTCAACCACAAACACAGAACCAGAAAAACACAGTATCACAAACAACCACACACAAAACACGAACCAGAAAAACACTATCACAAACAACCACACAAAACCACACAAAACCACAGAAAACCACAGTAGACAACTTCCCAAGCGAATCGTCCAGCAGGAGAAAATGGCAGATGTGTCCACTTTTTGTGCAAGGTGTTGTGCATTTATTCTATTTTTGTCTTTTGCTTACGCTTGACTAAGGCCAGTTCGCCGAAAAACTGCGCCTGTCTTGTCTTGTTACATTAAATGCACGTTGTAATTCAATGTCAGTGTTTACTGGCGCGTATTTGTTTGAAAGTTGACCGTCATTTTCATTCACATTCCATATAAAACACATTTCAAACATAACACCTGATTGTATATATACACCAGATTCACATCATAAAAAACAACGTAAAATAATCCCCCCCCCCCTCTCTATTTTCTTCCCACAACTCCCTTCCCCTCAAAACAAACCTTCCCTTACGTGGATCTACTGTCCCTGACACGCTGGTGTTAGCGGAAATGAACACGCAGTAAAACTTTCAGGTAATGCCACTACATATGTCATACTGACTGATGTGACGCGTCTAATGTGTTAGCTAGTACTGCGTGCTTGTCATCTCTCGCTTTTAGTCTGCATTGCTGACTGGCACTGCTGCTTGCAGCTATACGAAAAGGACAGCAGAATGCGTAAGTCTGTCTTTGTCAGTACTTAGCCTCTCCATCAGCAAGCCCTACGTTGTGCCTCCCAGTGGCGACATGTGGTAACTGAGCACCTCATGGACTCAGGTTAAACTTGAGGGACTTGGAGGAGGTCTGCTCCCTAGACGTGCAGCACACAGGCCCACTGGCATGTGGACATGCCCTAGTGCCTACGAACCAGACCCCTTGCTATGGATAAAAAGCACCACTGCTTTGTGGGTGTCTTGGCAGAGACCAAGGCTAAGGGAGTAAACCCTGACAGAAAATCACCACTGCCTTGTGTCTGTCTCAGGGGAGACCAAAACTAAGGGAGTAAATAATGACAGAAAATCACCCCCACTGCCTTGTGGGTAGTCGTGAGAGCAACAAAGGCTATCCAGGGCCCATACAAAAACCGATAGAAGACAACAGGAAACCACCATTGTATTCTCCCTTGATCAATAGTGCCAGCGGAAAGAAAGGAAAACTAAACAACGTACGTAGTTCCTATAGAGCACCTTTGTTCGGTAAGGAACGTCATGCTGCTCAGGTGACACCTGATCATCATCACACTACTGCCATCAGATTCAAGAATATAAAAATTGCAATTTGGAATGTAAGAACATTATACTGTATAAAGGGAAATCAGAAAATGTCAGGATACAGATGGAAAGGCTTAACATCAATATTTTAGGATTAGTGGAGGTGAGACAGAAGGGAGCAGGCATTATAACATCAGGAACGCATGAAATTATCTATCCTGTTGGAGACACACACGAAAGACGGATATGCATCATAATGGACAGTGACAAGTCAAAACCTATCAAAAGATACTGGGCTATATCAGACTAAGTGTTATTAGTAGATTGTATAGCAGCCATTTGATATTAAAATCATCCAAATATGCACCAACATCCACAAGTACTGAGAGAGAAATCGACAACTTCTGTGAAGAATTAAAAACAGTTAAGGCTCAGAGTTAATCACAGGACAATACAATAATAATGGGAGATTTTAATGCTTAAGTGGGACAGAAAAAGTAGATGACATAGTTGGACCTTATGGCCTCGGCACATCAAATGAAAGGGGAGAGAAACTTGTTGAGTGGGCACAAGTAAAAGACTTTATAATAGGAAACACTTAGTTTGAGCAACCTAACAGAAGAAAATGGACATTATGAATCATGAAACAGCACAAGATATCAAATTGATTACATCCTGATAAATAAAAGATATAGAAATTCGTTACTGATAGCAAACAAAGCTACCACACAGTGACCACAATCCTGTAATGTGAATATTTAGGCTGGAACTAAAGAGAAGAAAACAAACCAAAAGAAACGTCAAACTAAATCTTGGACTAATAAAGACAGATAAATCGTCTCCTGATAAATTTAATATACTTGTTCAAAACAAATTGAGTGCTCTGGAGGACATTGGTGACAGTGAAGTACAAAGGACAAAATTGAGAAACTTGATAAAAGAAGTTTGTGAAGAAAGCCCTAGAGTTGAGAGAAAAGCAAAACTTAACTGGATGACAAAAGACATTTAAGGTTTGATGGAAGAATTGAGGAGATGAGAAGGGAAAGCCATGGAAAGTGTGTGAGGAACAGGATGCACACGGTGTACATTTGAAAACATCTTTCAAATTTTTATATTCTTGAATCTGATGGCAGTAGTGTGATGATGATCGGGTGTCACCTGAGCAGCATGACGTTCCTTACCGGACAAAGGTGACCTATTGAGACGGTGTTGGTTGAAGTCCTCCAGCACAAGACCAATGGACTCCAGGCACTGTGACTCCTGTCTCTGTATCTCACGTCATAAGACGTCAGCAGCTCGGGGATGGGGTGTCTGTGTGTTTGTCAGTGACTGCTGGTGCCACAATATCACCGTTAAAGACAGGCCAAGGACAGGTCAAGGTAAACAACAGGTAAGAGAAGGGATGGGGGTATCTGTGTGTTTGTCAGTGACTGCTGGTGCCACAATATCACCGTGACAGGAGGAGCAAGGTCAAGTAAGTTTTTAAGCAATCAGTGGTACAAAATGGGGGTGTCTGTGTGTTTGTCAGTGACTGCTGGTGCCACAATATCACCGTCAAGGACAGGTCAAGCTAAGCAACAGGTAAGCTGACTTCCATTGATGAGAACTGACTGAACGCGATCAGGCAGATAAGATGAGAACCAAGAAAGAGCTGTACCATGGATTATAAAAGTGTGTTTAAGAAAAAAGAGAAAGATGTAGTGATCAATAGTATCAAAGGCAGCAGACAGATCAAGGAGTATTAGGAGAGAAAATTTATCAGCATCAGAAGCAAGAAGTAGTTCAATGACTATGTTAACAAGAGCTTTTACTGTACTGTGGTTTGTTCGATATGCAGACTGGTAAGGATGGTGGAGATGATTTAAGGAGATATGCTCATTCAGTTGTTTTAGTGCCACTTTTTAAAGAGCTTAGAGAGAAATGGAAGATTTGATACATGTTTATAATTTTTAAAGTCATTAGGATCGAGATATTTGTTTTGAGCAGTGGCCAGACAACAGAAGTTTTGAAAGCAGCAGAGAAGACTCCTGAGACCAAAGAAGAATTTGCGGGTTTCCTACCAGAATGGTGCGTCGGTCTTCTTTATACCTTTTGAGATGCATCATCCTTGCAGGGAAGCGTCGAATTAATGATGGAGGTAATTGACAGAACACGTTCCGAGCAGATATGTGAAAAGAGGGAGGCCAGAATGGGGTCAAGTTCACAAGATTTGAAACACATTTCTTAAGGATCATTAAGATCTCGTTATCAGAAAGTGGGTGGAAAGAGAGGAGCAGAGAGCCAGTAAATGGAGGATCTGGAAGTGTTGGGTGAAAGGGAGCTGAGTCAAGTTTGGTTGGCAAATTGGAAATCTCAAAATCTCAGTGGAGAAAAATGTGGAAAAAGCAGAAGGGAGATCATCTGGACTAATATTTGATGGCAGGGGAGTAGATTTCTCAGTGCCAAGTAAATCAGACATGGTGGAGAACAGAATCAATTTTTGTGTTTTTAGCTTCAAGAATTTGTGAGGAAAAGTAATGTTTTCACTTTAGAGAGCAATTCGTTTACCTTGTTGCACATGGACTGATAGATCTGACGGTGTACTTCTAGTTTAGAAGACCGACTCTGGCGCTTGCCTCTCCAACATTCTCACTTTGTTTTGTGTAGTTGAGATATGTACAAAGTGGATACACACAAAGATACAGGAAATAAAAGAGAACTGGACACTGGAGTATGGTCAATGGATCACGTCATAACAGTGAAAAGTTGTCCACACACTCAGACATGTCGAGTGTTGGCAGTCGTTGGAGAGGATGAGTGTAACGAGTCAAAAATGTTAGTTGCTGTGAACATCACACACAACACCAAGAAAAAGGCTCTGTTACTGCAGTTCAGAGAAAAAGACTAAAACTCCCCTGCTGCTTCGTCTGGTGTTCTTACGTTTACGCTTGACAAAGGCCAGTTGGCCGAACATTTACGCCTGTCTTGTCTGGTTGTATCAAATACGCGTTCTGATTCTATTTTCTTCTTTTTCACAATATCACCATCAGGGACAGGTCAAGGTAAACAACAGGTAAGAGAAGGGATCGGGTGTCTGTGTGTTTGTCAGTGACTGCTGGTGCCGTAATATCACCGTTAAAGACAGGCCAAGGACAGGTCAAGGTAAGCAACAGGTAAGAGAAGGGATGGGGGTGTCTGTGTGTTCATCAATGACTACTGGTGCCGTAATATCACCGACAAGGGACAACACTGTTCCCCAGACACTGAACTGCTGACAGTAGCACTCAGACCTTGTTACCTGCCATGGGAGTTTCACCAGGTGTTTGTGACTGTGGTTTACATTCATCAAACGAGACAGACACCAAACGAGCTGCTGACGTCTTATGACGTGAGATACAGAGACAGGAGTCACAGTGCCTGGAGTCCATTGGTCTTGTGCTGGAGGACTTCAACCACCACCGCCTCAATAAGGTTCTACCACAATATCAGTGATACGTCAACTACAAGGCGTGTGGCCAGACGACCCTTGACCTGTGAAAAGGTAACATTCCCTACATGAACACAACTTTGTCAAGCCCTGTGTGATCAGTGCACAGCCTACGGGAACACACCTTTGTCCACCCTGGTGTTATCAGTACACAGCCTACAGGAACAGACCTTTGTCCAGCCTGGTGTGATCAGTACACAGCCTACAGGAACACACCTTTGTCCAGCCTAGTGTGATCAGTACACAGCCTACAGGAACACACCTTTGTCCAGTCTGGTGTGATCAGTACACAGCCTACAGGAACACACCTTTGTCCAGCCTGGTGTGATCAGTGCACAGCCTACAGGAACACACCTTTGTCCAGTCTGATGTGATCAGTACACAGCCTACAGGAACACACCTTTGTCCAGCCTGGTGTGATCAGTACACAGCCTACAGGAACACACCTATGTCCAGCCTGGTGTGATCAGTACAGAGCCTACAGGAACACACTTTTGTCCAGCCTGGTGTGATCAGTACAAAGCCTACAGGAACAGACCTTTGTCCAGCGTGGTGTGATCAGTACACAGCCTAACAGGAACACACCTTTGTCCAGCCTGGTGTGATCAGTACACAGCCTACAGGAACACACCTTTGTCCAGTCTGGTGTGATCAGTACAGAGCCTACAGGAACACACCTTTGTCCAGTCTGGTGTGATCAGTACACAGCCTACAGGAACACACCTTTGTCCAGTCTGGTGCGATCAGTACAGAGCCTGCAGGAACACACCTTTGTCCAGCCTGGTGTGATCAGTGCACAGCCTACAGGAACACACCTTTGTCCAGCCTGGTGTGATCAGTACACAGCCTACAGGTACACACCTTTGTCCAGCCTGGTGTGATCAGTACACAGCCTGGTCCACCTGCTGCCACTGTATCACCAGAAGCTCATGACCAGTAAGCCCTCCATGAGGTGGTGAAAATGTGGTCTAAGGTAGTAATGGAAGCACTCTGTGGCTGCTTCCACTGAACTGACTGGGACATCCTGATGGATGGTGCCCTGCTGGACAAACAGGTAGACATTACCACGTCCTACATCAACTTCTGTATTGACATGCTGGTGCCAAGCAGGGAGATGTAGCCTTATCCCAACAACAAGCCCTGGGTGACCTGGAGGTGGCTGATATCCTCAGGCAGTGACAGCGTGTATTCTGGGATGGAAATGCAAATGAGATGAAGGGACTGCAGAAAGAGGTGAGGAGGATGGTGCTGCCAACAAACGACACTTCAGAGACAAGGTGCAGGACAACTTGGCCTCCAGCAACTCAAGGCAGGTCTGGAGCGGCCTGCAGACCAAGATCGGTGACAAGCCCAGAAGGAAGTTCCTGGACACCAAGGACCAACAGTCACTGACTAACAACCTCAATGTCTCCTACAGCCACTTTGACACTGATGACATCTCCATGGAGCGTGTGAACACTGTGGTGGAGCTGAACCAGCAGGAGGACAGGGAGAAGACGCTGGCAGAGGAGAAAGAGAGCTGGAGCTTCCAACAGGTCAACCCACACAGCGCCTGTGGCTGTGATAAACTGCCTGGTGTGGTGCTGAAGCACTGCCACAACCCCCTGCCTGCTGTGTGCAGGGTCTCCTTCTAGCAGCCCAAGAACCTGGACACATTCTCTCCATCTGGAAATCCTTGACCATCGTACCTGTCCCCCAGAAAACCTTCCCCTCCATCCACAATGACTACCCTCCTCCCCCAGTACTCTGACCTCCATCCCCTTCAAATGCCTGGAGCAGATGGTATTGTGCAGACTGCAGGAGACTACACGCCCCTTCCATGACCCACTGCAGTTTGTGCACAGCCCAAAGAGGAGCACAGAGAAAACCACCATCACCGTCATTCACTCTGTGATACAGCTTCAGGAGTGGCTGGGGACTTATGCCAGGCTCCTGTTCCTGGACTTTTCCCCAGTCTTCGACACCACACAGTCACATCTTATGATGTGGAAGCTGACGGTGATGGTTGTTAACTCCCATCTGCACTTTCTTCATGGACAGACAACAACAAGTGATGGTCAGAACATCCACCTCCTCTGTCATTTCAGTGGAGGTCAGCAGCAGCATACCAGAGCACCACAGGGATGTGTTCTCTGCCCTGCACTATTCACGCTGTACGCAACTGACTGCCGTTACTCCAGCAACGGCGCCCTCCAGCTGAAGACACACTGTTGACCAACCTCATCACGATGAGCCATAGCTCCTACCAGACCTCTGTTGATCTGCTCATCGACTGGTGTAACGAAAACCATCTCCTCCTGAACGTGGCCAAGACAAAGGAGATGGGTTGTTAATTTCTGGAGGGACCCAACCAAATCCATCCCACTGGTTATCAAGAGGGGGGGGGGGAGGTGGAGCTAGTGGTCCTTTACGTGTATCTGACCTCCATCATCGACATCCAGGTCGACTGGTCTGGCAACTCCCAGGTCCTGCTGAAGAAGGGCAACCAGCGCCTCTACTTGTTGGGAAGGTTAAACTCGTTTGGAATGGGCCCAACATTGCTGGAGCTTTTTACACAAGGCAACGGTGGTGTCTGTGCTTTCTTCCAACAGCGTCAACCATCACGGCAGTTTCAAGGAGTAGGACAAGGCCAAGCTGTCCAAGGTCACAAGACAGCTGACCTGTCACTGAACTCCAGACATATTTTGAAATGAAAGTGGTCAAGCGCCATGAGGGTCATCCGGCATGACTCCACCAATCCACTATGTGACCTGCTGCAAGCCCTGATGTCCACCAGAACAGGCAGACTGATAGTGTTGGCGCATGCACACACAGGTTCCACTGTTCCTTCCTGCCAACAGCAGTTTGTCTTCATAACAGCCGTACCTGAACTTGTGTGAGCAGTCAACCCCATGTACAGGTCCATCCTGGTTTTCCACAATGTTTCTGTGCTTGTGTCTGTTTGTTTTGTGTCTGTCTGTCTGATTTGTGGATCGTCTGATTGGTTTGGTCACTGTTTATACATTCACTACAGTTTCTTGCTGTGTGTTTTTGGTGTGTGTGTTTGCTGCGTGCGTGCATGTGTGTCTGTGTGTGTGTTTGTGCGTATGTGTATGTGTGTTTATGTGTGTATTTGTTAATGTGCGTATGTGTGTGTTTATGTGTGTGTGTGTATGTGTATATATATATATATGTACATGTGTGTGTGTGTGTGCGCGTGTATGCGTGGTGTGCATGTTCGTGTGTATGAGTGTATGTGTGCCTGTGCGTGTGTGTGCATACGTGCATATATTGTGTGTGTACATGTATGTGGGTGTATGTGTATGTGTACAAATACGTTTGTTTCAAAACTGATAAAATATAGTTGAGTCATACCTGTTTGTATTAGGTTAAAAGATGTAGCTGTGAACATGTGTTTATGAGCGTGTGTGTGTGTGTGTGTGCGTACGTGCGTGCGTACGTGCGTGCGTGCGTGCGTGCGTGCTCGAACGCATGTGAGTGTGAGTGTTCATGCATGTGTACACAAACCTTCCTGAAGTATCCAGAACCTGTACTCTTAATAATAAGTACATTACTATTGTGGTGCCAGATCCTGAACATTCAACTCAGAAAGCCAACATACACCAGACATACGCATGCGATCAACACAGACTACGTACAATATATATATATATATATATATATATATATATATATATATATATATATATATATATATATGTGTGTGTGTGTGTGTATAGAGAGAGATATAGATACATACACAACTATATGTATGTGTACATATACATATACATATATACATAAGGACCTACACTGAGATCAGTTGTTAAATTGGTTTTAAAAGCAGAAAGGGTAGGTAAATAACGAAGGGAGAGTGGAGGTCTCTTCCAGGCAGACGGTCCTAACACAGCAAAAGAACGCTGACCAACAGTTGATAGTTTAGGAACCTTAATGGAAAGAGTATCTGAAGCTGACAGGAGGGTGCGAACTGGATATAACTGTTGATGTCACGATGGTAGGATGAAACACACTTATGAATATTGATGTCACAATGGTAGAATGAAAAACACTTATGAATATTGATATTGTCACAATGGAAGGTTTGAGCAGACTTATGAATATTGATGTTGTCACAATGGTAGGATGAAACAGACATGAATATTGATGTCACAATGGTAGAATGAAATAGACTTATGAATGTTAATGTCACAATGGTAGAACGAAACAGACTAACGAATATTGATGTTGTCACAATGGTAAAATGAAACAGACTTATGAATATTGATGTTGTCACAATAGTATAATCAAACAGACTAACGAATATTGATGTTGTCACAATGGTAGAATGAAACAGACTTATGAATATTGATGTTGTCACAATGGCAGGATGAAACAGACTTATGAATATTGATGTTGTCACAATGGCAGGATGAAACAGACTAATGAATATTGATGTTGTCACAATGGCAGGATGAAACAGACATGGATATTGATGTTGTCACAATGGCAGGATGAAACAGACTTATGAATATTGATGTTGTCACAATGGCAGGATGAAATAGACTTATGAATATTGATGTTGTCACAATGGCAGGATGTTGTCACAATGGCAGGATGAAACAGACTTATGAATATTGATGTTGTCACAATGGCAGGATGAAACAGACTTATGAATATTGATGTTGTCACAATGGCAGGATGAAACAGACATGAATATTGATGTTGTCACAATGGTAGGATGAAAGACTTATGAATATTGATGTTGTCACAATGGCAGGATGAAACACACTTGTGAATATTGATGTTGTCACAATGGCAGGATGAAACACATTTGTGAATATTGATGTTGTCACAATGGCAGGATGGAACAGACTTATGAATATTGATGTTGTCACAATGGCAGGAGGAAACAGACATGAATATTGATGTTGTCACAATGGCAGGATAAAACAGCCATATGAATATTGATGTTGTCACAATGACAGGAGTTGTCACAATGGCAGGATGTTGTCACAATGGCAGGATGAAACAGACTTATGAATATTGATGTTGTCACAATGGCAGGATGAAACAGACTTATGAATATTGATGTTGTCACAATGGCAGGATGAAACAGACTAATGAATATTGATGTTGTCACAATGGCAGGATGAAACAGACATGGATATTGATGTTGTCACAATGGCAGGATGAAATAGACTTATGAATATTGATGTTGTCACAATGGCAGGATGAAACAGACATGAATATTGATGTTGTCACGATGGAAGGATAAAACAGCCATATGAATATTGATGTTGTAACAATGACAGGAGTTGTCACAATGGCAGGATGTTGTCACAATGGCAGGATGAAACAGACATGATAATTGATGTTGTCACAATGGCAGGATGAAACAGACATGAATATTGATGTTGTCACAATGGCAGGATGAAACAGACTTATGAATATTGATGTCACAATGGCAGGATGGAACAGACTTATGAATATTGATGTTGTCACGATGGCAGGATGAAACAGACTTATGAATATTGATGTTGTCACGATTGCAGGATAAAACAGACTTATGAATATTGATGTTGTACACGATATTGCACGATCAGAGAAACAGACTTATGAATATTGATGTTGTCACAATGGCAGGATGAAACAGACATGAATATTGATGTTGTCACAATGGCAGGATGAAACAGATTATGAATATTATGTTGTCACGATGGCAGGATGGAACAGACTATGAATATTGATGTTGTCACAATGGCAGGATGACACAGATATGAATATTTGTAGTACATGAAGATGAAACAGACTTGTATGAAAGATTTTTGAACAACAATCCTACCAGCATGAGAACAATCTGTTAAAACAGACAATCAGTACAGACAGTGAAGAAGAGGACTGATATGATCAAACAGGCAACCAGTACAGACAGTGAAGAAGAGGACTGATATGATCAAACAGACAACCAGTACAGAAATGAAGAAGAGGACTGATATGATCAAACAGACAACAGTACAGACAGTGAAGAAGAGGACTGATATGATCAAACAGACAACCAGTAC
>JAPXFY010001519.1:32500-35375 GCA_030674185.1 Monoplex corrugatus | reverse complement strand
TACAGGTGAATGGACCAGCAAGACAGAAAATGATAGGAAGAAATGACAGAAAGCAAAGGAGGAAGAAAGAAGCAAAGAAAGGTGATAGAAAAGAGGAAACTTTAAGCATATAATTTCCAGAAAGTGGGGATACTATTTACACTGAAAGAGTCCCCGGCATCCCCACGGGGGACCAGGATTGCTTGCAGGTTCCCACATCATGCGACGCATGAAGCAGCAAAAGCGTTCCAACGAGATCGGTGGGCAGAGAGTCTCAGGACATCTCTCCAGTGTTTATTCACCAGTTGTGGGTCTCTGTCAACCGTCTGGCGCCAGTTCATTTTTAGTCTTCCCCTCCTTCTCTGTCTTTCTGGATTATCCGGATTGGTTGGTTCTTTTGGTACAGTCGCGGACTCAAGATCTGATATCACCAACCAATCCTGGCCTGAAGTATTAACCCTATGACTCCCGCACCCTGTCCACCAGCATCCTGTTCTGTCAACCATGTTAGCAAAGCAAAAAACCTTAATCTTTTGACTCCCTCATCCTATCCACCAGCTTCCTGTAGGAAGCTGGTGGATAGGGAGAGGGAGTCAATGGATTAAGTTTTTGCAGTTGGTGGATAGGGTGCGGGAGTCAAAGGGTTAAAAAAATCTGGGCCTGATTGCTGCCAGTCTTAATGCTTTCATCATTCTGGTAGTGTCAGCTCAGTGTTTCATAGGTCCCTCTCCCCCTCACTATTCCAAGACCTTTGGAAAGATGCTCCCAGGATTCACCGAAAGGGGGAGAGAATGATGAATCCATCGGCACTGACTCCATCACGACTGGAAACGCACAACGGACCATGATTAATGACCAGTTGGAATTTCCGTGTGCGTGTGGAAGGAGATTCACCACCAAACGCGGCATGAAGATCCACAGGACAAAAATGGGCTGTTTGAAGACACATACGAACCAGCAGCAGCGCACTGCGATAGCAGGTGAGACGTTGGATGACCAAGGCCAGGATTTAAACCACAGTGCCAAGGACATCCACGCTGACGGTTCTGATGCGGATTTTGCACAAGCTCTTAACGCCAAACGTGGAAAACTCAATTTGCCGCCTGCCGGTGCAAAAGAACAATGGGAGAAATTAGATGAGGAACTTGTCCTTAAGCTGAATGCGCTAATAGGGAACAGTACGCTGGAACACAAACTTGACACATACGGAGACATCATATACTCTATCTGCAGGGACACTTATGGAGTGAAGCAGCCAAAGACAAAAGCGCCTCCCCAGAAATCCAGAAGACAGCAACAGATGGAGAGCATCCGGAGGGAGAAAAGGAAGCTTAAAAAGCGAATGAAAACTGCCTCAGAATTCGAGAAGCAAGGGCTCCTGGAACTCTGGAAAGATCTGAAGGCCAAACACAATGCTCTCAGCAAAGTGGAATCAGCAAGGCGAAGAAAGAGCAAAAAGAAGAAGACTCAAGATCGTTTCTTCAAAGATCCCTTTGACTTTGCAAGAAAGCTGTTTGAACAACCCAAATCAGGGACTCTCACAGTGGGCAAGGAAACCCTAGAGCAGCATCTCAGGGAAACATATTCCGATTCTCAGCGCGAGGCACCACTTGAAATCCAGAATCTGGTTTGGCCTGCAGCGCCAGAAGGAAAATTCAATAACAAACCACCAACACTGGATGAAGTGAAGAACGTAATAAAGAAAGCCAGAGCCAAGTCAGCACCTGGACCAAACGGAATACCATACCTGCTCTACAAGAAATGCCCAAAAGTGCTCGAGTGGCTCCACAAGATGATTCGATCAGCATGGAGGAACCAGAAGATCAGCGACCAATGGATGAGAGCTGAAGGAGTGTACATTCCGAAGGAGCAGAACTCCAGCAGCATCAATCAGTTCAGGCCAATATCACTTCTGAACGTCGAGGGGAAAATCTTCTTCTCTGTTATGGCAGCAAGATTGACAAAATACCTGCCTGAAAACAAGTATGTGGATATGTCAGTCCAAAAGGGAGGCATACCAGGAATGCCTGGATGCTTGGAACATGCCACGTTGATTTGGGATGCCATCCAAAAAGCAAGAACAGAGAAGAGAGACATTGACGTAGTTTGGCTTGATCTGGCGAATGCATATGGATCAGTTCCACACGATATGATCCAGCTGGCTCTTGAAATGTATCACATCCCAGAAAACATCCGAACAATGCTGAGGAAGTATTTCCAAGGGTTCTCAATGCGGTTCTCTACCAAAGAATACACCACGGACTGGATAGACCTAGAGGTGGGCATTGCAATGGGCTGTGCAATCTCTCCCATACTGTTCGTGTTGGCAATGGAAGTCATCTTGAAAGCTGCAATGAAGAGTTCAGGTCCAGTGAATCTGGGAGATGGATACCAGATGCCTCCTCTGAAAGCTTTCATGGATGACACAACAGTCTTGTCCACGGATGAGGAAGAGACACACCGAATCTTAAAGCAGCTGGATGAGCTGGTGGCCTCTTCAAGAATGAGGTTCAAACCTAAGAAATCCCGAAGTCTCTCACTGCGAAAAGGAAAAGTGGCAGATTCAGTCAAATTCATGGTAGCCAACCAAGCCATCCCCACTGTCACAGAAGAGCCAGTAAAAAGTCTCGGAAGATGGTATGATGACTCCCTGAAAGACACACAAAGGGGATGTGAAACCAAGCAAACAGCAGAAGAAGGCCTGAAGAAAATAGATAACTGCGGACTGCCAGGCAAATACAAAGTCTGGTGTCTACAGTTCATGCTGATACCAAAGCTGCTGTGGCCACTGCTAATCTATGACATTTGCACCAGCACAGTCGAAGCAATGGAAGCCAAAATCAACAGATACACAAGAAAATGGCTCGGTGTCCCACCTGGTCTCACTGATGTTGCA
>JAPXFY010001519.1:0-17500 GCA_030674185.1 Monoplex corrugatus | reverse complement strand
CTCTCTCCATCTCTCTCTCTCTCTCTCTCTCTCTCTCTCTCTCTCTCTCTCTCACACACACACACATACACACACACACACACGCACATGTGAAATCTAATACTGTTGAATCAGTGACTGTTAAGCGGACTTATCACAACTATTACATGTCTTATAGCCCTATTTTGGGTTCTTATGTAAATAACAAGGTTTTCTCATTTCTGTGTTCTCGCTTCATACACACATACACGCGCATACACACACACACACACACGCGCGCGCGCGCGCGCGCACATAACACAACACAACACAAACACAAACACACACACACAACACAATACACACACACACACACACACACACACACACACACACACACACATACACACACACACACACACACACACACACACATACACACACACACACACACACACACACACACACACACACACACACACACAGATTGAGAAGAATTGGGTGAGTGACGCCGATAAGGTCTACATGATAGCTGATACCTAGAGGTTTAATCATACGTTGGGCAGAGGAACACAATCACTCCCCCGCCCCCTACCCCAACCCCCAGCATACCCCCACACCACTATCCCTCCCCTTTCCCCACTTTCTGGTCAAGGTATGGATTGGTACTGTGTCCTCCCATGATGTCTGAGACAGGTGAGGGTGGGTGAGAGGTATTTGGGGAGGGGTGGTGACATACCTGGGTGGGCTTGTTCTTCAGAAAATGAGGTCTTGTCACGGATGGTGACCAAGGCGTGTATGATGCCCGCCTGCCTGCCTACTCCTTGCCCTGTATAGTAACAGAGAGTTCCATGGACAGCAAAGAAAACAAACGAGACTGTCTTGAAGGAGGCAGATACAAGAAGAACATTAATAAAAAAAATAATAAAAAAATTAGAAAATGACAAGCAACATTTACAGGACATTTTATGAGGAAAGAGAAATTTGAGCACCTAGTCACAACAGGAAAGCTGGAGGGAAAGAGCGCACCAGGTAGACCCAAGGAGAAAATATTGGACGGACTTGCAGAGTGGTTGAGGACAGAGAGGGTTCGAGATATACTGGCAGCGACGAGGGATAGATTTGTATGGAAGGACATGATCGTCAACGCCACGAGGCAGGGTACATGATGATGATGAGTAACAGAAGTACAGCAGTAGTCTTAGGCACCCTGTTGTTATACAGCAGCGAGACCTGGATGATTGGCAGGCGTTGCGTTCAACGTAGGAACAGATCCACTAAAAGATTGTGCAACATCTTGCAACATCATGTTTTGAGATGAAGTGTCCAATCTTCACGTTCTGAAAACGTGTGGCTTGTCAAGCATAGTTTCTACTCGTCGAAAGACAGCTTAGCTGGACAGGACATGCTGTCCGCATAGAAGTCAATGCATCTGTGTGGAGAGCTGAAGCAAGAATACCGTTATCAGGAAATACTATCAGAACGATACAAGGAAATCCGAAAGTCAGTTTCATGAGCTGTGACATCATCACCACCAACTGGGAAGACAGGAATACTGTTATCATCAGAAAGATCACCAAAGCGATTCAAGGAAATCCGAAAACCAAGTTCTTGAGATGTGACATCAATACCATCAACTGGAAAGACAGGAATTCTGTTATTAGGAAAGACCACCAAAACGATACAAGGAAATCTGAAAGCCAGCTTCATGAGCTGTGACATTATCACCAACCAACTCGGAAGACACTGTTCACAAACAGAGTAATGCTAGTGACAGCAGTGCTCGCAGGAAACAATCACACTGGAACAGTACAGAAACGCTGCTATTCTACATCAGAAGGACCGGGAAAAGCAGAAACCAAGACCACGAGACCCTTTCTCATGTATCACCTGTGGAAGAACACGTGCCTCCAGGACCAGTCTTGGTGCATCCAACATAAACACCCATACGAGGAAATAAAGGACCAGCATGCCTGTTCATCCGTCGGATCGACGACAGAGTCCATCAACTACAAAGGAAGCTGTGGATTTAGACAGGACTGACCCACTATCACACATAACGACCCACACCAAGGTGCTTCAAGACCAGTAGGCCTATGTATCCGTCTGATCTTTGTGAAGTTCATCAGAAGCCACAAGGTTTGTCGATTTGCATCAAAGTGACTGCTAACGTCCAAGAGGTTTTGGTTTGACTCAGGAGACAGAGGAAGACTTCCTGAGATTTGTCCAAGAAGCTGCTGTAGGAACCTATGCTTCAGACAGAGTAACATGAAAAGTGTTACTGGACAACGACAAAATCCCTCTCTCTCTGGCTTGACTGCTGGACTTCCGAAAGCACTGTACACAGCCACAGAGTTGGATGGATGCTGCATAGGCCTCAGTCATCGGTATAGTAGAAACTCGATCTGTCTGATAGCGTCTTAATAAGGGGTGGTCATCATCATCATCATCATCATCATCATCATCACCATCACCATCACTATGTGCCCCTGACGCATGGTGTTGGCGATCATGGTCCTCCATACGAATCCATCCCTTGTCGCTGCAAATACGTCTCCCACCCTCTCTGTCCTCAGCCACTCTGCAAGTCCGTCCAGTATTTTGTCCCTGGGTCTACCAGGTGCTCTCTTTCCTTCCAGCTTTCCTGTTGTGATCAGGTGATTAAACTTCTCTTGCCCCATAAAATGTTTTATAAATGTTGCTTGTCTTTTCCTAATCTTCTTGTACCTGTACCTGCCTCCTTCAAGACTGTCTCGTTTGTTTTCTTTGCTGTCCATGGAACTCTACACATTCTTCTTATAAACCACACGTCAGTTCCCTCAATCTTGACTGTCCACGCCTCACAACCGTACTCCAGTAAACATGGGTGGTCTTCAGAAGGTAACAACAATAAACAACAGTAGGTAACAACAATAGTCAACAGTAGGTAACAGCAATAGTCAACAGTAGGTAACAACAATAGAAAACAGTAGGTAACAACAATAGTCAACAGAAGATAACAACAATAGTCAACAGTAGGTAACAACAATAGACAACAGTAGGTAACAACAATAGTCAACAGTAGGTAACAACAATAGACAACAGTAGGTAACAACAATAAACAACAGTAGGTAACAACAATAGTCAACAGTAGGTAACAACAATAGTCAACAGTAGGTAACAACAATAAACAACAGTAGGTAACAACAATAGACAACAGTAGGTAACAACAATAGACAACAGTAGGTAACAACAATAAACAACAGTAGGTAACAACAATAAACAACAGTAGGTAACAACAATAGTCAACAGTAGGTAACAACAATAGTCAACAGTAGGTAACAACAATAGACAACAGAAGGTAACAACAATAGTCAACAGTAGGTAACAACAATAGACAACAGTAGGTAACAACAATAAACAACAGTAGGTAACAACAATAGTCAACAGTAGGTAACAGCAATAGTCAACAGTAGGTAACAGCAATAGTCAACAGTAGGTAACAACAATAGTCAACAGTAGGTAACAACAATAGTCAACAGTAGGTAACAGCAATAGTCAACAGTAGGTAACAGCAATAGTCAACAGTAGGTAACAGCAATAGTCAACAGTAGGTAACAGCAATAGTCAACAGTAGGTAACAACAATAAACAACAGTATGTAATAGCAATAGTCAACAGTAGGTAACAACAATAAACAACAGTAGATAACAGCAATAGTCAACAGTAGGTAACAACAATAGTCAACAGTAGGTAACAGCAATAGTCAACAGTAGGTAACAACAATAAACAACAGTTGGTAACAACAATAGTCAACAGTATGTAACAACAATAGTCAACAGTAGGTAACAACAATAGTCAACAGTAGGTAACAACAATAGTCAACAGTAGGTAACAGCAATAGTCAACAGTAGGTAACAACAATAAACAACAGTAGGTAACAACAATAGTCAACAGTAGGTAACAGCAATAGTCAACAGTAGGTAACAGCAATAGTCAACAGTAGGTAACAACAATAGTCAACAGTAGGTAACAGCAATAGTCAACAGTAGGTAACAACAATAAACAACAGTAGGTAACAACAATAGTCAACAGTATGTAACAACAATGGACAACAGTATGTAACAACAACAGTCAACAGTAGGTAACAACAACAGTCAACTGTATGTAACAACAACAGACAACAGTATGTAACAACAACAGACAACAGTATGTAACAACAACAGACAACAGTATGTAACAACAATAGTCAACAAGTAGGTAACAACAATAGTCAACAATAGAGTAACAGCAATAGTCAACAGTAGGTAACAACAACAGACAACAGTTGGTAACAACAATAGTCAACAGTAGGTAACAACAATAGTCAACAGTATGTAACAACAACAGACAACAGTAGGTAACAACAACAGACAACAGTATGTAACAACAACAGTCAACAGTATGTAACAACAACAGACAACAGTATCTAACAACAACAGACAACAGTATGTAACAACAATAGACAACAGTATGTAACAACAACAGTCAACAGTATGTAACAACAACAGTCAACAGTATGTAACAACAACAGACAACAGTATGTAACAACAACAGTCAACAGTATGTAACAACAACAGACAACAGTATGTAACAACAACAGTCAACAGTATGTAACAACAACAGAACAACAGTATGTAACAAACAACAGTTTAACAGTATTGTAACAACAACAGACAACAGTATGTAACAACAACAGACAACAGTATGTAACAACAACAGACAACAGTATGTAACAACAACAGTCAACAGTATGTAACAACAATAGGCAACAGTATGTAACAACAACAGTCAACAGTATGTAACAACAACAGTCAACAGTATGTAACAACAACAGTCAACAGTATGTAACAACAATAGACAACAGTATGTAACAACAACAGTCAACAGTATGTAACAACAACAGTCAACAGTATGTAACAACAACAGTCAACAGTAGGTAACAACAACAGACAACAGTATGTAACAACAACAGTCAACAGTATGTAACAACAACAGACAACAGTATGTAACAACAACAGTCAACAGTATGTAACAACAACAGACAACAGTATGTAACAAACAACAGTCAACAGTATGTAACAACAACAGACAACAGTATGTAACAACAACAGACAACAGTATGTAACAACAACAGACAACAGTATGTAACAACAACAGTCAACAGTATGTAACAACAATAGGCAACAGTATGTAACAACAACAGTCAACAGTAGGTAACAACAACAGACAACAGTATGTAACAACAACAGACAACAGTATGTAACAACAATAGGCAACAGTATGTAACAACAACAGACAACAGTATGTAACAACAACAGACAACAGTAGGTAACAACAACAGACAACAGTAGGTAACAACAACAGACAACAGTATGTAACAACAACAGACAACAGTAGGTAACAACAATAGGCAACAGTATGTAACAACAACAGACAACAGTAGGTAACAACAATAGGCAACAGTAGGTAAACAACAACAGTGCAACAGTAGGTAACAACAAAGCAACAGTAGTAACAACAAAGACAACAGTATGGTAACAACAAAGACAACAGTAGTAACAACAACAGACAACAGTAGGTAACAAACAACAGGACAACAGTATGTAACAACAACAGACAACAGTAGGTAACAACAATAGGCAACAGTATGTAACAACAACAGACAACAGTATGGTAACAACAAAGCAAAACAGTATGTAACAACAACAGCAACAGTATGTAACAACAACAGACAACAGTATGTAACAACAACAGACAACAAGTAGGTAAAAACAAAACAGTATGTAACAAAATAGTCAACAGTATGTAACAACAAAGCAACAGTATGTAACACAACAGACAACAGTATGTAACAACAACAGACAACAGTATGTAACAACAACAGCAACAGTATGTAACAACAACAGACAACAGTATGTAACAACAATAGACAACAGTATGTAACAACAACAGACAACAGTAGGTAACAACAATAGGCAACAGTATGTAACAACAACAGTCAACAGTAGGTAACAACAATAGGCAACAGTAGGTAACAACAATAGACAACAGTATGTAACAACAACAGTCAACAGTATGTAACAACAATAGGCAACAGTAGGTAACAACAATAGGCAACAGTATGTAACAACAACAGTCAACAGTAGGTAACAACAATAGGCAACAGTAGGTAACAACAATAGGCAACAGTATGTAACAACAACAGTCAACAGTAGGTAACAACAATAGGCAACAGTAGGTAACAACAATAGGCAACAGTATGTAACAACAACAGTCAACAGTATGTAACAACAATAGGCAACAGTAGGTAACAACAATAGGCAACAGTATGTAACAACAATAGGCAACAGTAGGTAACAACAATAGGCAACAGTATGTAACAACAATAGACAACAGTATGTAACAACAATAGGCAACAGTAGGTAACAACAACAGTCAACAGTAGGTAACAACAATAGTCAACAGTATGTAACAACAACAGACAACAGTATGTAACAACAACAGTCAACAGTATGTAACAACAACAGTCAACAGTAGGTAACAACAACAGACAACAGTATGTAACAACAACAGACAACAGTATGTAACAACAATAGGCAACAGTATGTAACAACAATAGACAACAGTATGTAACAACAATAGGCAACAGTATGTAACAACAATAGACAACAGTAGTAACAACAACAGTCAACAGTATGTAACAACAACAGTCAACAGTAGGTAACAACAACAGACAACAGTATGTAACAACAACAGACAACAGTAGGTAACAACAACAGACAACAGTATGTAACAACAACAGACAACAGTATGTAACAACAATAGTCAACAGTATGTAACAACAAAAGACAACAGTATGTAACAACAATAGTCAACAGTATGTAACAACAAACAGACAACAGTATGTAACAACAATAGGCAACAGTATGTAAACAACAATAGACAACAGTATGTAACAACAATAGACAACAGTAGGTAACAACAACAGACAACAGTAGGTAACAACAACAGACAACAGTATGTAACAACAACAGACAACAGTATGTAACAACAACAGACAACAGTATGTAACAACAACAGACAACAGTAGGTAACAACAACAGACAACAGTATGTAACAACAACAGACAACAGTAGGTAACAACAATAGGCAACAGTATGTAACAACAATAGTCAACAGTATGTAACAACAACAGACAACAGTATGTAACAACAACAGACAACAGTATGTATAACAACAATAGTCAACAGTATGTAACAACAACAGACAACAGTAGGTAACAACAACAGACAACAGTTATGTAACAACAACAGACAACAGTAGGTAACAACAACAGTCAACAGTATGTAACAACAATAGTCAACAGTAGGTAACAACAACAGTCAACAGTATGTAACAACAATAGGCAACAGTATGTAACAACAAACAGTCAACAGTATGTAACAACAATAGGCAACAAGTATGTAACAACAACAGTCAACGTGTATGTAACACAACAATAGGCACACCAGTAGGTAACAACAACAGTCAACAGTATGTAACAACAATAGGCAACAGTATGTAACAACAACAGACAACAGTATGTAACAACAATATGGCAACAGTATGTAACAACAACAGTCAACAGTATGTAACAACAATAGGCAACAGTATGTAACAACAACAGACAACAGTAGGTAACAACAATAGGCAACAGTAGGTAACAACAACAGACAACAGTAGGTAACAACAATAGGCAACAGTATGTAACAACAACAGACAACAGTATGTAACAACAATTGGCAACAGTATGTAACAACAATAGGCAACAGTATGTAACAAACAATAGGCAACAGTATGTACACAACAAACAGTCAACAGTATGTAACAACAACAGACAACAGTATGTAACAACAACAGTCAACAGTATGTAACAACAACAGACAACAGTAGGTAACAACAATAGACAACAGTAGGTAAACAACAACAGTCAACAGTATGTAACAACAACAGTCAACAGTATGTAACAACAACAGTCAACAGTAGGTAACAACAATAGACAACAGTAGGTAACAACAACAGTCAACAGTAGTAACAACAATAGACAACAGTATGGTAACAACAACAGTCAACAGTATGTAACAACAACAGACAACAGTATGTAACAACAACAGTCAACAGTATGTAACAACAACAGACAACAGTATGTAACAACAACAGACAACAGTATGTAACAACAACAGACAACAGTAGGTAACAACAATAGGCAACAGTATGGTAACAACAACAGACAACAGTACTTAACAACAACAGACAACAGTAGGTAACAACAACAGACAACAGTATGTAACAACAACAGACAACAGTATGTAACAACAACAGACAACAGTAGGTAACAACAACAGACAACAGTATGTAACAACAACAGACAACAGTATGTAACAACAACAGACAACAGTATGTAACAACAACAGACAACAATATGTAACAACAATAGGCAACAGTATGTAACAACAACAGACAACAGTAGGTAACAACAATAGGCAACAGTATGTAACAACAACAGACAACAGTAGGTAACAACAACAGACAACAGTATGTAACAACAACAGACAACAGTAGGTAACAACAATAGGCAACAGTAGGTAACAACAACAGTCAACAGTAGGTAACAACAATAGGCAACAGTATGTAACAACAACAGACAACAGTAGGTAACAACAACAGACAACAGTATGTAACAACAACAGACAACAGTAGGTAACAACAATAGGCAACAGTATGTAACAACAACAGACAACAGTAGGTAACAACAATAGGCAACAGTATGTAACAACAACAGTCAACAGTAGGTAACAACAATAGACAACAGTATGTAACAACAACAGACAACAGTATGTAACAACAACAGACAACAGTATGTAACAACAACAGTCAACAGTAGGTAACAACAATAGACAACAGTATGTAACAACAACAGACAACAGTAGGTAACAACAATAGGCAACAGTATGTAACAACAACAGACAACAGTAGGTAACAACAATAGTCAACAGTATGTAACAACAACAGACAACAGTAGGTAACAACAATAGACAACAGTATGTAACAACAATAGACAACAGTAGGTAACAACAACAGACAACAGTAGGTAACAACAACAGTCAACAGTATGTAACAACAACAGACAACAGTATGTAACAACAATAGGCAACAGTATGTAACAAACAACAGTCAACAGTAGGTAACAACAATAGACAACAGTAGGTAACAACAACAGTCAACAGTATGTAACAACAACAGACAACAGTAGGTAACAACAATAGACAACAGTAGGTAACAACAATAGACAACAGTAGGTAACAACAACAGACAACAGTATGTAACAACAATAGACAACAGTATGTAACAACAACAGTCAACAGTAGGTAACAACAACAGACAACAGTATGTAACAACAACAGTCAACAGTATGTAACAACAACAGTCAACAGTAGGTAACAACAACAGTCAACAGTAGGTAACAACAACAGTCAACAGTAGGTAACAACAACAGTCAACAGTAGGTAACAACAACAGTCAACAGTATGTAACAACAACAGACAACAGTATGTAACAACAACAGTCAACAGTATGTAACAACAACAGTCAACAGTATGTAACAACAACAGACAACAGTAGGTAACAACAACAGACAACAGTAGGTAACAACAACAGTCAACAGTATGTAACAACAACAGACAACAGTATGTAACAACAACAGTCAACAGTATGTAACAACAATAGACAACAGTATGTAACAACAATAGACAACAGTATGTAACAACAATAGACAACAGTAGGTAACAACAACAGTCAACAGTATGTAACAACAACAGACAACAGTATGTAACAACAACAGTCAACAGTATGTAACAACAACAGTCAACAGTATGTAACAACAACAGACAACAGTAGGTAACAACAACAGACAACAGTAGGTAACAACAACAGTCAACAGTATGTAACAACAACAGACAACAGTAGGTAACAACAACAGACAACAGTAGGTAACAACAATAGTCAACAGTATGTAACAACAATAGACAACAGTAGGTAACAACAATAGTCAACAGTATGTAACAACAACAGTCAACAGTAGGTAACAACAATAGTCAACAGTAGGTAACAACAATAGTCAACAGTATGTAACAACAATAGTCAACAGTATGTAACAACAATAGACAACAGTAGGTAACAACAATAGTCAACAGTATGTAACAACAATAGCAACAGTAGGTAACAACAATAGACAACAGTAGGTAACAACAATAGTCAACAGTATGTAACAACAATAGACAACAGTAGGTAACAACAATAGTCAACAGTATGTAACAACAATAGACAACAGTAGGTAACAACAATAGTCAACAGTATGTAACAACAACAGTCAACAGTAGGTAACAACAATAGACAACAGTAGGTAACAACAACAGTCAGTCAACAGTATGTAACAACAACAGACAACAGTATGTAACAACAACAGTCAACAGTATGTAACAACAATAGACAACAGTAGGTAACAACAACAGTCAACAGTAGGTAACAACAATAGACAACAGTAGGTAACAACAATAGACAACAGTATGTAACAACAACAGACAACAGTATGTAACAACAACAGACAACAGTAGGTAACAACAACAGACAACAGTAGGTAACAACAACAGTCAACAGTAAGGTAACAACAATAGACAACAGTAGGTAACAACAACAGTCAACAGTAGGTAACAACAATAGACAACAGTAGGTAACAACAACAGTCAACAGTAGGTAACAACAATAGACAACAGTAGGTAACAACAACAGTCAACAGTATGTAACAACAACAGACAACAGTATTTAACAACAATAGACAACAGTATGTAACAACAACAGACAACAGTAGGTAACAACAACAGACAACAGTAGGTAACAACAACAGACAACAGTAGGTAACAACAACAGACAACAGTAGGTAACAACAACAGACAACAGTAGGTAACAACAATAGACAACAGTATGTAACAACAACAGACAACAGTATGTAACAACAACAGACAACAGTATGTAACAACAACAGACAACAGTATGTAACAACAACAAACAACAGTATGTAACAACAACAGACAACAGTATGTAACAACAACAAACAACAGTATGTAACAACAACAGTCAACAGTAGGTAACAACAATAGGCAACAGTATGTAACAACAACAGACAACAGTATGTAACAACAACAGACAACAGTATGTAACAACAACAGACAACAGTAGGTAACAACAATAGACAACAGTATGTAACAACAACAGACAACAGTATGTAACAACAACAGACAACAGTATGTAACAACAACAGACAACAGTATGTAACAACAACAAACAACAGTATGTAACAACAACAGACAACAGTATGTAACAACAACAGACAACAGTATGTAACAACAACAGACAACAGTATGTAACAACAACAGACAACAGTATGTAACAACAACAGACAACAGTATGTAACAACAACAGACAACAGTATGTAACAACAACAGTCAACAGTATGTAACAACAACAGACAACAGTAGGTAACAACAATAGACAACAGTAGGTAACAACAATAGACAACAGTAGTAACAACAACAGACAACAGTAGGTAACAACAACAGTCAACAGTATGTAACAACAACAGTCAACAGTATGTAACAACAACAGACAACAGTATGTAACAACAATAGACAACAGTATGTAACAACAACAGACAACAGTATGTAACAACAACAGACAACAGTATGTAACAACAATAGACAACAGTATGTAACAACAATAGACAACAGTAGGTAACAACAATAGACAACAGTATGTAACAACAATAGACAACAGTATGTAACAACAATAGACAACAGTAGGTAACAACAACAGACAACAGTATGTAACAACAACAGACAACAGTATGTAACAACAATAGTCAACAATAGGTAACAACAATAGACAACAGTATGTAACAACAACAGACAACAGTATGTAACAACAATAGTCAACAGTAGGTAACAACAATAGACAACAGTATGTAACAACAACAGACAACAGTATGTAACAACAATAGACAACAGTATGTAACAACAACAGACAACAGTATGTAACAACAACAGACAACAGTAGGTAACAACAACAGTCAACAGTATGTAACAACAACAGACAACAGTAGGTAACAACAATAGACAACAGTATGTAACAACAACAGACAACAGTATGTAACAACAACAGTCAACAGTATGTAACAACAACAGTCAACAGTATGTAACAACAACAGTCAACAGTATGTAACAACAACAGACAACAGTATGTAACAACAACAGTCAACAGTATGTAACAACAACAGACAACAGTATGTAACAACAACAGTCAACAGTAGGTAACAACAACAGTCAACAGTATGTAACAACAACAGACAACAGTATGTAACAACAACAGTCAACAGTAGGTAACAACAACAGACAACAGTAATGTAACAACAACAGACAACAGTATGTAACAACAACAGACAACAGTAGGTAACAACAAACAGACACAACAGTATGTAACAACAACAGACAACAGTATGTAACAACAACAGACAACAGTAGGTAACAACAATAGACAACAGTATGTAACAACAATAGACAACAGTATGTAACAACAATAGACAACAGTATGTAACAACAATAGACAACAGTATGTAACAACAATAGACAACAGTATGTAACAACAATAGACAACAGTATGCAACAACAATAGACAACAGTATGTAACAACAATAGGCAACAGTATGTAACAACAACAGACAACTGTAGGTAACAACAATAGGCAACAGTATGTAACAACAACAGACAACAGTATGTAACAACAACAGTCAACAGTAGGTAACAACAACAGTCAACAGTAGGTAACAACAATAGACAACAGTATGTAACAACAACAGACAACAGTATGTAACAACAACAGACAACAGTAGGTAACAACAACAGTCAACAGTATGTAACAACAACAGACAACAGTAGGTAACAACAATAGACAACAGTAGGTAACAACAATAAACAACAGTAGGTAACAACAATAAACATCACTAGGTAACAACAATAAACAACAATAGGTAACAACAATAGTCAACAGTAGGTAACAACAAGCCATCAGAATTCGTAGCAAGCAACAAGTAAATAAACAATTAGAGCACATACAACGTTAGCATAAAGAAAGTTATGTATGACTGGTTACTAGAAAGAACCGAATAGTTTCAATTGAACGAGAACTATAGGGACAGGAGCGGATAAGGACAGGAACAACATATAAAGAATCACTGTGAACATCCAACGAGTCAGTGTGCACATATAAAGGTTTCAGTTTGACTGTCCAAACGAATCTATCTAAACATCCAAAAGAGTCATTATGGACACCCCAAAAATCAACATCTGAATGTCCAGAAGTCAGTATGAACATTCAAAACCCCATATGAACATTTAAAAGATTTAACAATGAACGCACAAAAGAATCAATATGAACGTTCAAAAGAGTCAGTCTGAACATTGAAGGCAATCAGTATGAGAACTTAAGACTCAACATCTGAGAAATCAAGAGTCAACATAAGTATCCAAAATCATCATTATGAACATCCACAAGAGTCAATATCCAAAGGTCAGTATGACCTGTCAAAGGAGTCAGTTTAACGAGTCGACCCAAACATTCAAAAGAGTGGGTATGGATGTCCAACAGGGTTCATCTGTGGAACAGAGGGCAAGAAGTCCTAGTGTTTTGTGTGGCAGACAGCAGATACCTGTTATATCAGGGTGAATCAGGTGGCTCCCCAACACCAGTGTTTGATGAGCACTGGGGTCAAGCTACAGCTGACAGGTTATCTCGGGGGTGGGAATTGGATAGGTGCAAATACAGTTTTTATCTCCCCTGAATGAGGAACAGAGAGAGACAGAGAGAGAGAGAGAAGACAGGAGAGAGAGAGAGGAGACACAGATAGAGAAAGAGGAGAGAGAGAGAGAGGAGACAGAGATAGAGAAAGAGGAGACAGAGAGAGAGAGGAGACAGAGAGAGAGGAGACAGAGAGAAGAAGAACAAGAAGAGGAAGGGAGAAGGGAAAGCAAAGAGATGGGATAGAAAGAGAAAGAGAGACAGAGAGGAGGAGACAGATACAGAAGGGGAAGAGAGAGAAATAGGGAGGGACGGAGAGAGAGGGGAAGAGCCAGACAGGCAGACAGAGAAAAAGAGAAACAGAGAAAGAGAGTTCAAATTTTAGACTTTAGACGTTCTGGTCAAATAGAATATGATGGTGTCTGAACATTATACATAATTAGTATACAAATACATTTATTGGTATGATATATACTTAAAGAGAGAGGGAGAGAGGGGGAAGAGAGAGAGGGGGAGAGAGAGAGCTTGGTGAATGTTAGTGGGAAGATTGTGTATAGATGTGGTGTGGTGTGTCAGGCAAGGATGGTAGCATGTGACCATACTCACGTCCTTCTAGACCACAATGAAATATTGCCGTCAGGAAAACGCTTTCGCTCCTTTGGTTTCCGTTTCAGTTTCTCAAAGTGACGTCTCAGCGCTCTGAATGAATTCCATGATCACGGCCCAAGCCTTACGCCTGCAAATAAACCCATGAGTTGACCAGGTCCTGAGGTTCTACCCGGCCTATGGTTTTGTATCTTATACTAGTATTGTATCTGTCTGTCGCTGGAATAATCTTGGCTACCTTTTAATGACATATGTGTCCGTAAATTTTATCTTTAACATTTTTTTTAGGAAACTTATGAAAAAGACCGAATAAAAATAATGCCGGCAAATAAGTATATACCTATCTCACTTTTCAAAAAGCCCCCCAAGCCAACCCCCAATATAACACACATAGGCTCCGTTGTTTATCATAGCTTCCCCAGCCTATCATCTATTTCAGCGGATGAAAGCAAGAAATAGGTAAATACATAAATCAATAAGAAATAGCAAATAAGAATAAACACACATGTATACATAGATGTATATACATATATATGTATATACACAAACACAAGTACACAGCCAAATAAATACTCACATATCACGATGCCAAAGAATAATACAATCAGTCAAGCATATAAACAAAATCAAACAAACCAAACCAACAGACAAACGGAGAACAGAAAAAATAATCACACACACACACACACACACACACACACACACACACACACACACACACACACACACGCACACACACACACACACACACACACACATACATACATACGTGTGTGTGTGTGTGTGTGTACGCGCGCACGAGTGTGTGTGTGCGAGTACGTCAGAAAATTGGATAACATGACCGTGTGTTCGTTCGTTCCTTGATTTAACGTCTTTTCACTATGAGTGGTATGACCGTGTGTGTGTGTGTGTGTGTGTGTGTGTGTGTGTGTGTGTGTGTGTGTGTGTGTGTGTGTGTGTGTGTGTGTGTGTATGTGTGTGTGTGTGTGTGTGTGTGTGTGTGTGTGTGTGTGTGTGTGTGTGTGTATGCTTGCGTGTGTGTGTGTGTGTGCCGTTGGGATGAGCATATTTGCTTTCGTAATACTATATCTTACATACGAGATAGTGTTTTATGTTGCATGTTATAATATTTCAATCCGGACGTTTTTACACATTTGTCTTGTACTTGTGCAGAAGACCACAACGTGGCCTAATTCTCTTTCAGATAGAATCTTTCTTCTTTCATTCTTCTTTCTTTCTTTCTTTCTGTCTTTCTTTCTTTCTGTCTGTCTGTCTTTCTATCTTTCTGTCTTTCTTTTTTCTTTCTTTCTTTCTTTCAGTCTTTCTTTCTTTCTTTCTGTCTTTCTTTCTTTCTTTCTTTCATTCTTTCTTTCTTTTTGTCTTTCTTTCTTTCTGTCTGTCTTTCTTTTGTGTCTTTCTTTCTGTCTTTCTTTCTGTCTTTCTTTCGTTGGTTCTTTGTAGGTTTGTGTTTCGTTTGTTACTTTAAGTTTTGTTTTCCTGTGTTAACGCTTTATGTCATGGTGTCTTTGTTGTCATTCCTCTTCTCCTTGACCACCCTATCATCAGGCTGTCTGTCCAAAACCTACACCCAGCCCTTGCCAAACCATAACCCCTGGATACTCAGACCCTGTTTAGTGTTTTGCTATGTGTGTGGGTGGGGGGAGGAGAGGGGGATTGTGGGGTGTGTGTGGGAGGATAGGGAGAGAGGGGCTACTGATTGTCCGTCCTGTATTGGGGTATCGGGGGTAGGAGGGTGGTGGGTGGAGACATTATTCATACACACTATGGCTATATGAAGGCCGCGCTATCACAGAGGATCGTGCTCGCACAAGCGCGACCGCCCGTGTCTACCACTGCCATCGCTTTGTGGGACCAGCGACTGGGTCATTTCAGTTCTCAAAGGGCAGCCTGACCTAGGCAAAGATGAATATTGTATCGCCATATGTCATTTTTTTTCTCTCTCTCTCTGGGGTGGGCGTAGGGGTGGGTGAGGGGTGGGCGTAGGGGTGGGTGAGGGGTGGGTGAGGGATGGGGTAGGGGGAGGGAGGGGAGGGATGGGGGAGAGGGGGGTTGATTCGTGGCGTGTGTGGGCATGTGGTGTACATGCGCGGCTGTGGAATTATGGGGGAATGGAAAGGGGGTTAGCGTGTGTTTATACGATATTGATTATACAGATGCTAAGAAATATGAAAACGTTAACATTTCGATATGCAGAGCAAGAGAACACATCGATGAAAAATACCGTACCCACCTCCATATTTTTTACCGATGGATCAGTCTTAGAAAATAAATGTGCTGGAGCAGCATTTTATGTCCCAAAATATAAAATAATAAAGTCCATTTTTCATTGGGGCAAATATATCTATCTTTACAGCGGAATTAGTCGCTATTTTATAAGCGTTGCATTATCTAGTAAACCTTACACATGTATTTTTCAAAGTAGTTCTCTTTGTTGATTCAAAATCTGTATTATATGCCTTGCAGTCTTTTGATACAGACACAAGACCTGATATAATTACTGAGGCAAATCTTCTTATACATCGTTTAAGGATAAAAGGTACAGATCTCAGTTTATGCTGGGTGCCTTCTCACGTTGGTCTTCACGGCAACGAAGTAGTTGACAGAGCAGCTAAGCAAGGTGCACACAATTCTGATAATACTACAGAATTACGTATTAATACTTCCGTAAAAGAAGCTTGCAACTTGCTAGAATCAGCCTCATGGATTCGTTTTCATGAACATTTCCATGAAAAGTTTGTGTCACAACAAATGATAAAACTTTCATTTCAAAATGTGTGTAAAAAATTGCAGTTTTCTTCCATATATCATTTGAGAACGATTGTTGCTGTTCATTTTCGTATTCAGCTAAACGCATTGAAAACAAAATACTGTAAAAATGTCAAGTGTATTTGCGGCGAACAATTCACACTGTTTCACTGTCTATTTTACTGCAAAATGCTACGTTCTTTTTTACCAAAAATGTTTACACAAGAAAATTATTCTGAAACTCATTTTAAAGAAGTAACTTCCGA
>JAPXFY010001518.1:27500-30000 GCA_030674185.1 Monoplex corrugatus | reverse complement strand
ATAACGCTAGTTAGGGAGATGATAGGCCGTGAAACATGCCATGTCATTTCAATGTTATATAATAACGCTAGTTAGGGAGATGATAGGCCGTGAAACATGCCATGTCATTTCAATGTTATATAATAACGCCAGTTAGAGATATGATAGGCCGTGAAACATGCCATGTCATTTCAATGTTATATAATAACGCTAGTTAGGGAAATGATAGGCCGTGAAACATGCCATGTCATTTCAATGTTATATAATAACGCTAGTTAGGGAGATGATAGGCCGTGAAACATGCCATGTCATTTCAATGTTATATAATAACGCCAGTTAGGGAGATGATAGGCCGTGAAACATGCCATGTCATTTCAATGTTATATAATAACGCCAGTTAGGGAGATGATAGGCCGTGAAACATGCCATGTCATTTCAATGTTATATAATAACGCCAGTTAGGGAGATGATAGGCCGTGAAACATGCCATGTCATTTCAATGTTATATAATAACGCTAGTTAGGGAGATGATAGGCCGCGAAACACGCCATGTCATTTCAATGTTATATAATAACGCTAGTTAGGGAGATGATAAGCCGTGAAACATGCCATGTCATTTCAATGTTATATAATAACGCTAGTTAGGGAGATGATAGGCCGTGAAACACGCCATGTCATTTCAATGTTATATAATAACGCCAGTTAGGGAGATGATATGCCGTGAAACACGCTATGTCATTTCAATGTTATATAATAACGCCAGTTAGGGAGATGATAGGCCGTGAAACATGCCATGTCATTTCAATGTTATATAATAACGCCAATTAGGGAGATGATAGGCCGTGAAACATGCCATGTCATTTCAATGTTATATAATAACGCCAGTTAGGGAGATGATAGGCCGTGAAACATGCCATGTCATTTCAATGTTATATAATAACGCCAGTTAGGGAGATGATAGGCCGTGAAACATGCCATGTCATTTCAATGTTATATAATAACGCCAGTTAGGGAGATGATACGGCCGTGAAACATGCCATGTCATTTCAATGTTATATAATAACGCTAGTTAGGGAGATGATAGGCCGTGAAACATGCCATGTCATTTCAATGTTATATAATAACGCTAGTTAGGGAGATGATAGGCCGTGAAACATGCCATGTCATTTCAATGTTATATAATAACGCCAGTTAGGGAGATGATAGGCCGTGAAACATGCCATGTCATTTCAATGTTATATAATAACGCCAGTTAGGGAGGTGATAGGCCGTGAAACATGCCATGTCATTTCAATGTTATATAATAACGCTAGTTAGGGAGATGATAGGCCGTGAAACATGCTATGTCATTTCAATGTTATATAATAACGCCAGTTAGGGAGATGATAGGCCGTGAAACATGCCATGTCATTTCAATGTTATATAATGACGCCAGTTAGGGAGGTGATCAGGCCGTAAAACATGCCATGTCATTTCAGTTATATGATGACGCCAGTAATGAAAAGTTTCATTTTACCTCAAAGGCAGTCTCATACATCTTTTGCTTGCAGGGGCAAAGTAAGAACAAAAGGGCTGAAAAAAAAAAGTAGGGTATCACGACCCGACTATCTTATTTCTGCGTATTGTGTTTTTGTGGCAGCTAACAACCATGCCGTTCTCCCTCATTTACACCTGGCATACCATGGAGAGATAAGCACTCCCAGTACATTTAGAACAGCATTGTGATGAAGCATTAACAACCCAGGCTGGCTTTAACCCTTTGACTCCCGCACCCTATCCACCAACTGCAAAAACTTAACTCTTTGACTCTCTCACCCCATCCACCCTCTATTCCTTGCAGGAAGCTGCTGGATGTCAAGAGGAGCTGGTGGATAGGATGAGGGAATCAAAGGGTTCATGTTTTGCTTTGCTAGGGTGGTTGACAATGCAGAATGCTGATGGATGTGGTGCGGGAGTCAAAGGGTTAAAACACATCCACTTTATTAATTGTGACATTGAAAACTTACAAACTGATCTTAAAATCCGGTTCAGTTGTATTGATTATAACTGACTTCAGGTGTCATTTGCTCGTTTTCAGCATTGTCACTATTGTGTAATACTGTGTATCTTTCAAAGTCGCGCCCTCAAGTGTGTATTTTTCCTACAAAGTCGAACCTTGACGTTTTCGCCGTCTTCTCCGCCTTATGAGTTCCTTTTCAGCAGGCTACAGGTGCAACGCAGTGAAATGAACGCAGGAGGTAAAGATGACGCATCAAGCGATGGTATCAAGGACTTACATGTAGAGCTGTGTGCTGGTGAAACATCAGTCGAGCTTGACTTTACCATTTACCTTTCACTGTGTGTCTGCCCGAAGAGAAGCACTGGAGTGTAAACTGACTTCACATTTATCTGCACTATTTCAGCAGGCTATAGATGTATAACGCAGTGAAATGAACGCGGGAGATAAAGATGACGCACGAAGCAATGGTATAAGGGGCTTATAGCTTTGTGCCGATGAAGCCAAAATAAGGTAGTCGCGAAT
>JAPXFY010001518.1:0-25000 GCA_030674185.1 Monoplex corrugatus | reverse complement strand
CGTGTGAGTTAGTGTGAGAGAGAGTGTGTGTGAGAGAGAGTGTGTGTGTATGTGTGTAAATATGTGTAGGTGGGTAAAGTCAATCTTCTTGGTCATAGGAACCAGAATATCAGAAGGTATGAAAGTCACAAGTGATTATTTCTCAGCTGTTTTATTGATTAACTAATTATTCAGTCAGTAGAATGATCCGATTGAGAAGCGGTTTGACTCTACACTTAAAAACAAACTGTCTCGTACAGAAAACGTTGATTCTAAAAGCTGACTGCATCCATACCCAAATTTTAACATTTTAACAGTCAGATCGATTGACTGACTGGTTCAAGTCACACTCAGTTTCCTATCACAACTGATGTTTGAAGTTTATGTGCTCAACATCACAAAGAAACCCAGCCCTAGAATCTGTACAGAGATGTTGTTTGCAATCGATCAGAGCCTAATTCGTGAAGAAGAACACATATTCAATCCGAACACCACTTGTGAAAACCACAACATGAAAATCAGTATCAGCGAATCCAAGACGATAAAATCCAAAACAAACGAGTGAGACTGCCTGCGTTCATGCAAACAGGAGCCAGGGGAAAAAAAACAACGAAAAAATCAGAACGGGCATTTAATACAACCAGACAAGGCAGGCGCAAATTTTCGAATTGTCAAGCGTAGACGTAAGATCACAAATGAACAAACACCAAATGCAAAAATTAGGAGAAAAAGACTGAAACGTCCATGCTTCCTGCTGCTTCGTCCAGTGTGAGAAAATGACGAAACAGCAGGAAGCATGGAAGTTTTAGTCTTTTTCTCCTAATTTTTGTATTTGGTGTTTGTTCATTTGTGATTTTAGTCTACGCGTGACAAAAGCCAGTTGGCCGGAAATTTAAGCCTGTCTTGTCTGGTTGTATCAAATATGCGTTCTGATTTCTTCGTGCTTTTTTTCTGGTTCCAAGACGATGAAGTTTAGGCAACATTTACATAAAGATTAATGGCACGAAATTCAAACAAGACTGAATTCAAATACCTTGGTAGCGTTTTCTTCGAAAACGAAATCTTCAAGAAAGAGAGAGATCAAAACCAGAATCTAGAAAGGAAACAATGTGAGTTATCAACTTGCCACACTTTAGAAACACCACCAACGTATCTGTTCATCACTTTCATTTTTACCTCTACCCCAAGGTACCTAATGTTCATCAGTTTCATTTTTACCTCTGCCCTAACGTACCTAATGTTTATCAGTTTCATTTTTACCTCTGCCCTAACGTACCTAATATTCATCAGTTTCATTTTTACCTCTACCCTAACGTACCTAATGTTCATCAGTTTCATTTTTACCTCTACCCTAACGTACCTAATATTCATCAATTTCATTTTTACCTCTACCCTAACGTACCTAATGTTCATCAGTTTCATTTTTACCTCTGCCCTAACGTACCTAATATTCATCAATTTCATTTTTACCTCTACCCTAACGTACCTAATGTTCATCAATTTCATTTTTACCTGTACCCTAACGTACCTAATGTTCATCAGTTTCATTTTTACCTCTGCCCTAACGTACCTAATGTTCATCAGTTTCATTTTTACCTCTACCCCAAGGTACCTAATGTTCATCAGTTTCATTTTTACCTCTACCCTAACGTACCTAATGTTCATCAGTTTCATTTTTACCTCTGCCCTTACGTACCTAATGTTCATCAGTTTCATTTTTACCTCTACCCTAACGTACCTAATGTTCATCAATTTCATTTTTACCTGTACCCTAACGTACCTAATGTTTCATTCATTACTTCCCATTTTTATTTTTACATCTACCCTAACGTACCTAATGTTTATCAGTTTCATTTTTACATAATAATAATAATAATAATAATTACAATATTTATATAGCGCAAAATCTTGATAAAATCAAATCTAAGCGCTGAAGCAGACACACACGCAGGCACGCACGCTCGCACACACACGCACGCACACATACAGACACACACACACACACACACACACACACACACACACCACACACACCCACACACACGCATGGCTATAAATGGGGAGAAAGAATAAAAGCAATAAAAGCAAGAATAAAAGCAATGGAAAATTATAGAGAGCATAGCATACAATTATATATTATAACCATGTGATTCCCTCCGAGCGGAGACAGGCTGCATGTTTCATTTTTACCTCTACCCTAACGTAAGTAATGTTCATCAATTTCATTTTTACCTCTACTCTAACCTAACTAATGTTCATCAGTTTCATTTTTACCTCTACTCTAACCTACCTAATGTTCATCAATTTTATTTTTACCTCTACTCTAACCTACCTAATGTTCATCAATTTCATTTTTACCTCTACCCTAACGTACCTAGTGTTCATCAATTTCATTTTTACCTCTGCCCTAACGTACCTAATGTTCATCAATTTCATTTTTACATCTACCCTAACGTACCTAATGTTTATCAGTTTCATTTTTACCTGTACCCTAACGTACCTAATGTTCATCTGTTTCATTTTTACCTCTACTCTAACCTACCTAATGTTCATCAATTTCATTTTTACCTGTACCCTAACGTACCTAATGTTCATGTTTCATTTTTACCTCTACCCTAACGTAAGTAATGTTCATCAATTTCATTTTTACCTCTACTCTAACCTAACTAATGTTCATCAGTTTCATTTTTACCTCTACTCTAACCTACCTAATGTTCATCAATTTTATTTTTACCTCTACTCTAACCTACCTAATGTTACCTGGACCCTGGTCAACCCCTTAAAGCACAAAATTAGTACCTGTGAGTGCTTTGTTGAGAAGAGCTGTCAACAGACCAATGTGATATTATCAGAATCACCAAATTATAGAAATAATGGATGAACATCACATTCATTTACAGAGAATTTAAGTGATCAGGTCATCTGACTAGAATGCAGGCAGCCTCACCAGCTAGCCCAAGAGGCAGAGTAGAAAACCATGTGTGTAGATTAAAAGCAAGGCCTGGATGAATGGCAATGACAAACAACTGATGTTACATGACATGTTTCTACTTTCGCTTTCTGCTCGCTACGAATGGTCAACTCTTTCTCCCTGTGACAGCCATGATGGATCAAGTGGACGAATTAAACAAAGAAAAAGAATAATTTCTTCATGAAATAGTAATCCAAAACAAGTGTGACTGCCCGCGTTCAAGCAAACAGGAAACCAGAAAAAACACAAAAGAAGAATACGAACCGTATCTAATACAATAAGACAAGACAGGCGCAAATTTTCGGCCAACTGACCTTGTCAAGCGTAAGGTTACAAACAAACAAATACCAGATACAAAAATTATGAGAAAAGACGAAACTTTCTGCTGCTAGTTTATTCCTTTTCTCACATTGGACGCAGCAGCAGGGAAGTTTCAGTCTTTTTCATAATTTTGTATCTGGTGTTTGTTTGTTTGTAATTACGTTTAGACAAAGGCCAGTTGGCTGAAAATTTGCGCCTGTCTTGTCTTGTTGTATTGAGTTTATTCCTTTTCTCACATTGGACATAGCTCAGGAAGTTTCAGTTTTTCTCATAATTGTGTGTCTGGTGTTTATTGTTTGTAATTTTACGCTTGACAAAGGCCATTGGCGAAATTTGAGCCTGTCTTGTCTTGTTGTATTAAATCCGTGTCGTATTCTTCTTCGTGTTTTTTCTGGTTTCATGAAAAAGTGTCTTTTAAAGCTGTAGGTGCAATTAGCAAACAACAGCGTCTTTTAAAACTTTCACTTGAAATGTAACACAGCGGTTTCCAGGTATCCATTGTGATTTCTTCTTTTTTGCTTTTTTTTCCTTTGCTTGCTTCCTATGTCTTCTGTTAATTGTGTTTCTTTGATAGAGTGTGGCCTTGTGATTAATGCACGGGTATGTCTAGAAATGTTCTCTTTTCTGTCACTCTGTTTGTCTCTGCTTTGTCCTTTTGCTTTCTGTCATTTCTTCCTATATTTTCTGCCTTGCGGGTCCATTCACCTGTACGTATTCGATAAAGTTTTACGTACTTATTTTTCTTAGGATCGATAATTGGGTACATGTATTATGTGCATTTTTTGGCTCTGGGGAGGTGAGAAATGCGGAAGCAATTTTAGGTAATTTATGCCTGTTTTTACATATGTCTTGGTGTCCATAGATATGCTTAAATTTGTATTCAGGTATGTTTTTTTAAATTCCCTGTGCGATGAATTGGATGGACTGGTCAACGCCAGGGACACGGCCTTAGATTATGTGCGTGAATGCACTGATATGTGTACTTAATTTTCTTTTTTTTTCTGTTGAAGTTTTGTATGTTTTAAAACGGTTATAGCCCTGATACGCAGTCGGCTGGGCTTTAAACAACAATAACAATAATAATAAGCGTGCAGTAGTACTTCAGATGCAGTCTCAGATGTTTTCTGCCTTCAAATGTAATATGGATGCGGGATGAGGAGGTGGTGGTGTTAAGATGGAAGAGTGGAAGACAAGTCTAATGCGTAAATATCGTTTGTTTACCCTGTTACCGTGGCAGCAATAAATGTGATATCTGCCTTCATCTTGGCCTGGTTCGGTACGTTGAGATGGGCAGATAAAGAATGGTGTGAAGTAGTTTTGTGGCAAAGCATCAGTCGAGCTTGAATTTATCATAATCATCGTTTTATTCCCCCCACCCACCCACCCACCCACGTATCTGCCTAAAGAGAAGCACTGGAGTGTGGACTGGCAGCGCATCCTTTCACACTGTTGCTAGACTGTCCTATTTGTGTATTTCTCAATCTCTCTTTGTGATCCTTTATCTCTCCTTTTCTGTGTGTGTGTGCAGGCAGTTTGTGTCTGTATGTGCGTGTGCGTGCGTGTGTGTATGTATGTATGTGTGTGTGTGTGCATGCAGATCTGCATCTGTATGTGTCTGTGTGTGAGAGCAGGTGTATGTATGTGTGAGTGTGTGTGTGTGTGTGTGTGCGTGTGTGCGTGTGTGCACATGTGTGTGTGTTTTGTTTGTTTGTTTTGTGTGTGTGTGTGTGTGTGTGTGGTGTGTGGTGTGTGTGTGTGTGTGTATGCATTAGAATGGTCAGTTTGTTCAAAGCAACCAGAAAAAATGAAAAAGCATCAAAGGGACAAAGGCATGGGAAAAACATGCAAACTATTTGAAAAAAATACAAAACTGGCATACCCAAAAAACTAGTAGACGCTGTCATGAATGACCAGAACGGAAAACAGATGCAAAAATTCAGCTACTCATGGAGCAACTAAGTTGCAATGCCAAAGATGCAATCATATACACGGATGGCTCAGTCACTAATAAAAACTCTGGATTGGGCTTCACTGTCAAACAGAACGGAAACACCAAACATGAAGAAAACACTACATATTATATCACAGCCTCCAGTCTAACAATGGAAATGGACGCAGTCATACATGCACTACAATGGTTAACCTCGCTGGATGATGAAATGAGGAAAGGCAAGCCTTCATCCTGACTGACTCAATGAATCAACTTCAAAAAGTGCAAAATGGAGTAGGAACCTCAAAATGGAACAGAACAATGAACAGTATCGACTTATAAAATCTCAAGTAGATCAACTGCCCTGGACACGCTGGTGTTAAGGGAAATGAACGGGCCGATAAACTTGCGGGCAAAGCCACTACAACAAACATTCTCCATCTGGGAAAGTCTGAGGTTCTTCGACGCTTAAAATCGTATCTTCGCGAACAAAATGTGAGTCATCATACCATCAAACGTCTTACTCAAAAGGAGTAGACAGAGGAAGTGGCCAGAAATCTACAACGAAAGGAAAAACAAGAGCTATCATCAGTCAGCCTAACATTGGTATCATCTCAAAAGTAACACTGCACAGACTCTTACAGCGTGGAATTGAAAGTGTTTGGGCTTTTCCTGAAACAGAGATAAAGGAAAAGTGATGAAAAGGAAAAGACAACTGGAGAACAGGCAAGTTTGTCAAACCTACTGTGTGTGTGTTTGTGGGCTGTTTGTTGATTGTTGTCTATACATCTGTAAGTTTTGTTATTATACATGTATGTATATGTGTGTGTTTCCTCTTTGCTGTTGTTGTTGTTGTTGCGTTGTTGTAGTTGTTGTTGTCGGTCGTCATGCCGTGTGGATATGGGTGTGTATGTATTATTGTATACATGTGTGTATGTCTATGTGCGGGTGTGTGTGCATATGCATGTTATGTGTTATTTCTCAATTCTTGCTTGTTTATTTATCTACATACTCATTTATTTATTTATGTATTTGCTTATTTATTTATTTACGTACTTACTTACTTACTTAATTACTTACTTACTTACTTACTGACTGACTGACTGATTAACAGACTGACTGACTTTCTCACTTACTTACTTACTTACTTACTTATTAACTTACTTATATACCTATCCATTTCCTCTTTTCTTTCCTTGGAAGTGAACGACAGACTGGTGGGGCTATGAGTAAGGAGATACTGTCTTCACCTTGTTGATAGACAGCTGAGGCTTTGTGCATTGACTAAGGGGGATGGGTGGTGGGGGGCTTTGTGTGAAGTGAGGCGAGTTTATACTTAGTAGCTAGCTGTGCTGTTTCAGACCTTTAATTGTTTGTTTTTATATATATGGTTTTTTTTTATCTTCTTTTTTCTTTTCTTTTTCTTTTCTTTCTTTTTTTTGAAGATAAGATACACAGATACATTTGTCATTTACATTTAATCAAGATTTTCCAATGATAGGCTGATATATAGCTATTATAAAAACTATAGACTAGGTAAAACGTGCTAGGTAGGGCCTCAGCACCTGGCCAGCTCATGGGTTTATGTGCAGGCTTAAGGCTTATTCCATGATCACCATACACATGGCACCTGTGACATTAGTGCATATGGAATTCATTCTGAGCGCGGAGACGTCATCTTGAGTAACTGAAAATAAATCAGTGATGATTTTCTAGTCTAGCTGTTTGGTTGATTAACTAATTAAACAATAACTTAATCAGTAATACGATTCAACTAAGTACGGTAATGGAAATATGACTTCTAAATGTTGTCTACAACCACTTCCTAATTCAAACGTTTTAGCAATCTCGTCATGACAATATCGACTTTTAAAAGCTATATATGAATGTAGCAAACAACAATGTCTGTTTAAATCTCAACTGTATAGAATATAACACAATTGGCATTTCACTCTCTGTCACCAGGTATTCCAATGTGAATTTTTTGTCTTTCTTTGTCTCCTTTTTTTCTGATTGATGCAGCAGGCTATGTTGTGGGAAATTCTGTGTTCATTCCACTTCCCCCTGACTGAATAGACACGATCGGATCTCGCTCGACAAAATTTTATTCGTGTTGCATCCATTCCACTCATTTGCAAATGGTTACCCGATCCGGTTTGGGAATGGGAAAATGTAAAGCAGTGAAGACAAAGCGCATGCTAGTATCTATCCATAAAAGTTGAACAGAGAACACAAAACATGTTTTGCCATTGCAATATTTACAATGAAACCTGTAGGGAAAAGTCTATGTCACATCAGATGAGGTCTCACAAGTTTTCAGACTACAGATGTGATATGGAAGGGTGAATGGGGGTAGGGAGGAACAACAGAAAAAAGAATTTGACAGGATTTGACAGTTTTCTTTCTGTTTAATGGTCTCCAGCGAATAACTAGGCTTGTCTCTCCTCATTTAGGCTTGGCTCAAGACGTGAAAACGGGCACGGCCCCTAGAGAGAGAAATGTATGTTGCCGTGAAGAGTCACTTGTAAAATACTACGTCGGTGTTAAATCACGCCCATTTTATTCATTTAGGCGTGGAGAATTTGAAATCAAATATCAACTCGGTGGTTTAAGAGCACTTGCGTATGAATTGACTTCAGCTTCATTTGCATATTTTTTATCCAGCTCCTATTTGTGGTATTTTGGCTTTCTTTTGGCAAAGCGTCCGTCAAGCTTGACTTCCCATTTTTTTTCTGTCTGCGTATCTGCTTAAAGAATGTGGACTGGTTTTGCGCCTTTATATGCAGGTGTTGCTGTCCTGTACTGTTTGCATATTCGTCATTCCCTCTTGCCCATCCCCCACCCCATTGTTCTCTCTGTCTTTCTGTCTCTCTATCTCTGTCTCTCTGTCTGTCTGTCTGTCTGTCTCTCTCTTTCTCTCTCTCTCTTTCTCTCTCTCTCTCTTTCTCTCTCTCTTTCTCTCTCTCTCTCTCTTTCTCTGTCTCTTTTTTTCTTTCTCTCTTCCTTCCTTTCTTTCTTCTGTGTGTGTTTGCTTATGTACATCCATGAAAGGGGAGAGAGAGAGAGAGAGAGAGAGAGAGAGAGAGAGAGAGAGAGAGAGAGGAGAGAGAGAATATGAAAGCTATATTTGGATGGATCTTGCATCAAACTTTCAGTCCCTTAAGAAGTTACGAATGCATGATTTTGATCAGATGTCTTCAGTCATTTCGATCAGAGCAACAACATGCTGTGTAAATCATCCAGTAAACATGTCCCAGTTGCTTATTTGTTCATTTACTTATTCTGTTCGTAAAATAATTTATCAAACACATGGTCTCAATGTACGCATTTGAATGAGACTTCCCCACTTTGAAAGGATTATAACGCGGTGTGTGTCTGAAGACATGAAGACATAGAAGAGAATAATTGGTGACGTGGTTTGTCTTCCTGTTTCTTTCTCCTCCCTCCCCCTCCCCCACCCCACCTGCCCTCACAATTTTCTGTCTTCATGTTCATTTGTGTGGGTTGGAAATAGAAAACAGAAAGAGTACAAACGCTTAGGAGTGTTAGATATGGAGAGATGGGTGTGTGTTGATAAGTTCATCTGATACAAATAGTTTGCTCTTGCGTGAATAGGAGTCAGGGTTCCTTTGTATGAACTACCTCTTATTTGGTGGGTGGGTGTGGATAATGTTGATGTAAGTCCAGTCATGAACAGATATGTCCACTTCGGGTAGATACCTGTTGATTATCGGTGAATGAAGGTGGGAAAATACTTGACTGAGGTTCATTTTCTACCTACAGACATGCATAAACAGCACACGAAATTTCATAATTCTAACTAAAATGGATTGAAAAATAAATTGCAAAGATACCCATGTTGTAAAAACTGCCAGTTTTCCCTTTTGCAAAAACAAAACTGTAATGACACTGCTATGATAAAAAAAAAAGCAGCAACACACCTTGTAGAAGGTAATGGCCCCTGCCTGGTAAGAAAACCACTCCATTTCTGTCAGTTCTTCACCTCCAAGTCTGTGGAGTCTCTTTCTTCTCCCATACACTTTTGTGGCCTTGTGTGCCTGAAGCTGGGATGTTAAAATGCAAACTGGCGGGATGTTAGAATGCAAACTGTCACTGTCTTCGAGGAACTGTTCTGTGAACAAACCCACAGACAGGTCTAGCTACTACAGGACTTCCCAAAGACTGTTGGCACCATCGCTGAAAACACACACATTGTTGACAGCTATAACGTCATTGTTTTGTTTTCTTCGTTCGTTTGTTTGTTTGTTTTTTGTTTGTTTGCTTGTTTTTTTGTTTGTTTGACTGTTTTTGTTTGTTTCTTTTTTTTTTTTTTTTTTTTTTTGGGGGGGGGGGGGGGGGTCGTATATGTCAGGGACACACCTTGTCCCAATGGCAACTAAGGATGTTTAACATGTTTGAGAAGCGAACTGGTGCCGTTGGTTAGGCACCAAATTTTGTGCTCGCTGTGAAAGGACATTTTATTAAATTCATGTGCAAAAGCGGATACGAGATCAATAAATGGGATATGGTTAACGTGTTCGAAAAGCGAAATTGTGCTGCTGTGTAATCACCAATGTTTGTCTTTATTTCGAGGGTATACATTATTTAATTTGCGTGCCGAAATGTGCTGGGTTTGTATGGAAAAGGTTACTCAGGTTATTTATGCATGTAAATAATTGACGGTGATTCAAGTTAAATTTTTAGTAAAAAATAGTTGTGTGTTTGTTTCAATAGAACAATTTTCTGTGAACTACGCCAGCATACCGTCGTATTTTATAAACGTATGCTGATATTACCTTAGGAAAATGTTAATCAATGGTATGTCGCTAATATTTTTTATTTTATTGTGAAATATACCTCGTGGGATTGCCGGGGGCTCTTTCAGTATAAATTGTATTCTCACCTTTTGGAAATTCCTCTGTTCTGTCACTGTCTTTGTTCTGCCTTTTTCCTTTGCTTTCTGTCATTTCTTCTTATCATTTTCTGCCTTGCTGGTCCATGCACCTGTATGTGTTCGGTGAAGTCTTATGTACTTTTGCTTAGGATTGATAACTGGGTACATTGAGTACATGTATTAAGTGTATTTTTTGGCTCTAGGGAGATGAGATAGGCGGAAGCAATTTTAGGTAATTTATGCCCGTTTTTATATATGCTTTGGTGTCCTTAGGTATGCTTAAATTTATAGTAAGGTGTATTTTCAAATACCCCCTGCGATAAATTGGACAGAGTAGTCAATGCCGGGGGCGTTGTCCTTGGATCATGTGCGTGAATGCATTGGTATGTGTACTTAATTTTCTTTTTCTTTTTCTTTCCTGTTGAAGTTTTGTATGTTTTGAAGCTGTTATAGCCTTGATATGTCTCTTCACAGTCGGCTGGGCTTTAAACAATAATAATAAAAACAATATTGTGAAATAGTTCTGGTGAGAAGGAAGTAGTGTGTATAAGATAGATCGATTTGTTGTTGTTGTTGTTGTTGTTGTTGTTGTTGTTGTTTTCGAACTTGTGCCTGTGTACATTCTTGAGCTCTGACTGGAGCTGATGTTGAATTAATAATGTAAATGAACTAAAGGGAAGACGAGATGAGACTTGCCTTGAAGGTGACATGCATCATTGGCTTATTGGTAAAGGATAATGTGGGTAGCATTCAAATATACTGTGACTCTCGTTTCCATGGCTGTCCAAGCTTCTCCATGTGAAGGTAACTATGACTGGAAAATCTTGGCCACTCATCCACATCACGATAACAATCAGATCAATATCCTTAACAAAGGCAAACAAATGAAAAAAAAATGTATCCAGGAATAAGAATGCACACGGTACAATGAGTTATATAAGCGCGCATGTATGATTTTTGTCTTCAGTATCGTAGCAATCTTCAATGTTTATAAGAAATTAAAACATATTGTCGAATTCAGGGAAAACTCGCCCACATTCGACACCACCCCCTCACCCTCCATCTACAATTCTCTTTTGCTTGCATTCGCTGTTACAAGTCAGCAGGATCCAGGTTTTCATTTTGTTTTTGTTTTTTATTATTTATGTATCTATTTTTATTTATTTATTCATTCATTTTTACGTATCTACTTATTTATTTATTTATTTATTTTTTATTATTTATCTATTTATCTATTATTCTGTTTTTTGACGCATTTCTATGCCTGACATGAGAATGACTTCATCTCACGCTCAGACGACAGCTACATAACATTTAATGTCAGCAGTGAGAGGCCCCTCTTGTCAAACAAATCACAATAGTTTTACCCCATGCCCGGCCCTTAACACTTCAAGTTTTCATTCCTTTCATTCACCAACACCCGACGTCAGGATCTCCGCCTGCTGAGACGCAGTCAAATGAAGAACATGCTGTCAAATGTCATCAGCTGATCACGTTTGCTGGTTGTTCTGTTTCTTTGCGTAGCTCGACGTTCGACACTTATGATGGTGGTTGTCTTTCTTTTCGACCTTTGCGCTAACTTTCGCAGGAGGAAACAAAATTAATTGCTTTCTTTTCCCCTATTTTGTCTGTCAGTTGCTGTGTACATTCTTGAGCTCTGACTGGAGTTGATGTTGAAAATAATGTAAATGAACTAAACCCCTTCAATGCCATGAATATTTTTTGCTCGGTGACAACTATTTGCCAAGGGTTTTTTGGCTGCGGAGGGTAATAATTAACAAAAAATTCTAGCATAAAAACTACTGAAGAAAAGTATATAAAACCTATGTTTTTCTGAAAGGGAATTGAACACTTTTCATTTATGATAGTTGTAACTTTATTTTATCTAATGTTTTTATAGCACATGGCCTATGAAGTTGAAAATTATTTTTTTTTCCCTTGCATTTTGTGATTTTGTGTCACAGCATGCCTGTAGCAACACCTAAAAGTCCTAGATGTAAGCATGAAACACACACACACACACACACACACACACACACACACACACACACACACACACACACACACACACACACAACTCTCTCTCTCTCTCTCTCTCTCACACACACACACTTGAGAGAGAGAGAGAGAGAGAGAGAGAGAGAGAGAGAGAGAGAGAAATGCACACACACACCACACATACACCTAAGTACAATCAATATCTATTACTAGTATTTGTATCACACACACACACACACACACACACACACACACACACACCACACACACACACACACACACACAAACACACACGAGACAGAAATGCACACGCACACACACACACACACACACACACATACACACACTGCCACGCCCACTTCACACTGGGCAGATTACACGCGCACACAACCTAACCGGTCAGTCAGCGAAGTTGGCCACAGCACAAGACAATAGGTTATGACGCCAGTCTCTCTGCCCCGTCCTCTCGCTCGGACTGCTGAGCTATCAACACGCGTGACCACGTGAAGGCGTATGTTGGTGTGTTGGGCGTAGCTCGCCGAGTTGTCATTGTCGGTGCTCTCCGACGTCGGTTCTTGTATCTCTTCTTAATTTTCCCTCATTTCACTTGATTCATTGGACTGTCCGTCACCTTGCTGGTGGTCTGGGTCATCTATATCCTCAAATTCTGTTTCTAGTTCTGCTCTTTCTTCTCTGTCAGCGTTCGCTCGCACAATCGGAGCGATGTTGACGTCGGCACCGACACGCCGCACTTCATCGCCTTCATCTTCCTCGTCCAGAGAATTATCTGACGATGCTTCGCCATACATCTTGAGAAATTCTGTATCTTCCATCATTTCTAAAACTACATTAGGATCTTTCCAGTGAAAATCCGAAAATCCTTGGGTGTACGCTTTCTTTTTCCCGAGCTTGGGCCTGGTTGTGATTCGTCGTCTGCCATCTTGAAAAGTCGAGTGAAAGTGACAGCTGGGTGGGTCACTTAACCGAGTTCTTTGACCATTGAGATACCACTTCAAACCTCATGAATATTTGAAGCTGATACACCACACTTTCTGATTGGAGCAAATGGGGGAACCCCTGTCTCATATTGGAGATGTGAAAAATCATGAAATGAGGATGACGAACCAGTCAGTCATGGGGCACTTTTTTGTACACTATAGCATGACGGACCAGTCAGTCATGGGGTACTATAGAGGCTAAAGGGAAGACGAGATGAGACTTGCCTTGAAGGTGACATGCATCATTGGCTTATTCTGTTTGCTCTTCTGTTGAAGATGGGAAGGGTAGACTCGTTTTGTTTTCACGAGTCTTGACAGCTGAAGTCTCCTAATATATATATACATATATATATTTTTTCTTTCTTAAGTATGAAAAAGGGGTAAATTGCTCTGATTTTGCATACTTTTGTGTTTAAGTTGTTTACATTTCTATTGGGCGGTGGAGGTAGGGGATGACATGCTTCGTTTACGGCGAATAGAAGGTAAGTGATTAATGTGCAGTTAATCGTGGATAGGGGGTTATAGGCAGGTAGGGTTTAGAGGCGGATAGAGGGTGAGTGGGGGATCGGGGGTGATTTGGAACAGAGAGCTAGTGGGGAGAGATGTTTAGTGGGACTAGAGGGTTAGAAGCAGATAAGAGGTTAGGGGATAGGGGTTTAATGGCGGGCAGTGGACTAGTGGTGAATAGGGGGGCTGAGATGAAAAAGAAGACTGAGCAAGTGGGACCATGAACGGGTGTGTGGAGCTCGAATACAACGGTTTGCGTGTTTCTCTGCATTTCTCAGTACTTTTATGTCTTCTCTGTGTTCTGGCACAAGCTTATTTCAGGGCAACAGAAATATCGAAAAATTGATCACGTAATATGATTACAACAAAAATACTAGGCTTTCGACCCTACCGTGGTCATTCGTAAATGGGAACTGCAGAGGAATTAGTCGAGCACGTATCCCAACTGGCAGAACTCAAAGGGACAAAAGAATAGGAAGAAACTGACACAGAAGACCGCATCTTTCATTCCCACAAAACATGAACGTCTCATCTACATAATTTGTATATTTAAATCATGAAGATGCTGACTTGACTCTGTTTTCGTACACTGCGCGACAGCAATTGCGCGATCTTTCGGGTCGTTTTCTTTGTTGGTCTTTTTTTTCTTAAAGAAGTTATGATTGTACGTTTTAGTTAGTTTGGTTCTTTGGCTTTTATTGTTTTATTTGTTAACTTTATTTTCTTTTTTGATTTTGTTTGTTTAACTTCCTTCTTTAATATCATTTTACTCAAAGCACATATGTGAAAAGACATACATACATACATACACACACACGCACACACACACATATATATATACACCATATATACATATATGTATATATATATGTACATATATATATATATGTGTATATACATATGTATACATATATATGTGTATGTATATATCATCATCATCATTAGGTGCCTTGCGGCATGGCGTTGGCGATTATGAACTTCCATCTGTTTCTAACTCTTGTTGCCTCAAGCATCTCTTCCACCCTCCCTTCTTCAGCCACTTTGCAAGTCCGTCTAGTATCTTCTCCCTGGGTGTACACGGTGCTCTCCTTCCCTCCAGCTTTCCCGTTGTGACCAGGTGTTCCAATTCCCCTTTCCTCATAAAATGGCATATGAATGTTGCCTGCCTTTTCCTAATCTTCCGTGTGAATGATCTACTTGTGTCTGCCTCCATCAAGACTGTCTCGTTTGTTTTCTTTGCTGTCCATGGATTCTCAACATCCTTCTTAGAAACCACATCTCGGCTGCCTCAATCTTGTTCTGGCTTTGCTTGTTGACTGTCCACGCCTCGCAACCGTACAACAGTATTGGTTCTATATAACATTCAAGAACTTTCTTCCTGATGTTAATTGATAGGCATTTGTTGGTAAGAATGCTTTCCATCTTCTTGAATGTTGTTTTGGCTTGGGCGGTTCTGCTGGCTATTTCTGATGTGTATCTGCCATCTAGTGAAATGATTGTTCCCAGGTATCTAAATTTATCAACCTGTCTCAAGGTTGTGCTGTTTGCTGTTATTTTGTATGAGGGGATTTCATGTTTTTTACTGATCACCATGACTTCAGTCTTCCTGCTGTTTAGTTCCAACCCCTTACCTTTGCTTTCTATTTCAAGTACATTCACAAGGTTTTGTAGGTCGCTTTCACTTTCTGCAATTAACACGGTGTCATCTGCGTATCGAATGTTGTTTATCATTTTTCCTCCAACTTTTAATCCAGGGTCTTGTCCTAGGTTTCTCATAATGTTTTCGCTGTAAAGTGAAAACAGATCCGGTGACAAAACACAACCCTGTCTGACTCCTCTTTCAATGTTTTGGAAAGAGCTTATATCGTTTTTTATTCTCATTGCAGCTGTTTGTTCCCAGTGCATATTCCTGATGATTATTCGTAGATCTTTTCCATCAATATTGAGTCTTTCTAGTTGCTTGATCAATTCTTCATGTCTTACCCGATCGAAAGCCTTGGTATAGTCAACAAAGCATAAATATAAATCCTTGTTCACCTCGATTGACCTCTCTATGATAGTTCTTAGGATGTATATGGCATTAATAGTTCCTTTCCCTTCCACAAATCCACACTGTTCATCTGCTATTTCTCTTTTGATTCTATTCCTTGTCCTCATCATGATTATTCTTAATAGGATCTTGGTTACATGACTCATCAAACCGATTGTGCGATGGAGTTCGCATTCTATAGCCCCTGTCTTCTTTGGAAGTGCAATGAAAATTGATTTTGACACATCTTTGGGGATTTTTCCAGTGTCGTGAATTTCATTTAGGAGGATTTATTTTTCTATGGCGAATTCCTCCAGAGCTTCAGTCATCTCTGTGTTAATGTTGTCTGGTCCTGGGGCTTTTCCTGATTTCATCTTTTTCAATGCTTCTGTAACTTCATCTTTCATTATGGGTGGTCCTTCAAAGTTCTTTTTTATAATGTGTTCCGCGTTTCTGTCATCTTCAAAAAGGTCTTTAATGTACTCTCCCCATCTGTCTAATATTTTGTCTTTTTCCATGAGAATCGTACCATCTTTCGATTTTAAGCAACCAGTTAATGTGCCTGTATTTTTCCTGTCGACAATTTCTTCAATTCGTCTGTACATACCCTGAGGATCCGTTTTGTGTCGGTCTTCTATTTCTTTGCATTTTGTTTTCAGCCAAGCTTCCTTAGGTTCATTGCACCTATTCCTGATTTCTTTGTTTGTATGTATATATATGTATCTAAAATCTGAAGTTCCTACTCACTCTTTCTCTCTCGGTGTGAGTGTGCATGTTTATATATATATATATATATATATATATATATATATATATATATATATTTATGTGTTGTGTTTGTGTGTGTGTGTGTGTGTGTGTGTGTGTGCGTGCGTGTGTGATTATACATGTATATATATATGCTAGATTAATTTTTTTTTTTGGTCTGACAGTTAATGAAAGCGCGCTTCAAAGATTCTATTACTATTTCTACTACTACTACTACACTTATTATTATTATTATTATTGTTATTATTATTATTATTATATTATTATATATTATTTATTATTATTTATCATCATTATTATTATTATTATTATCATGATCATCAGCAGCAGCATCATTACTTTATTATTGTGGTTGTTGTCGGTATTGTTTGTACAATTATCATCATCAGTAACATCACTATCACTATTCTTCTCATTAACAATGATGATGATGATGATGATGATGAATGTTAAAAATGATGATAATGATAATAATAACAATAATAATAATAATACCGTCATCATTATCATTATTATTGCATGATTTATTTTTGCTACAGGCACACCAAGGAAGGCCATGCTGGTGGTGGCATGACAGGTCATGCATGCATGCACATGCGTGCACACGCAGATACACACACATAACACACACACTAGCACAACACGCACACACACACTCTCTCTCTCTCTCGTCTTTCTCTCTCTCTCTCTGTCTTTCTCTCTCTCTCTCTGCCTGTCTTTCTCTCTCTCTGTCTTCCTGTCTCTCTCTCTCTGTCTTCCTGTCTCTCTCTCTTCTCTCTCTCCTCTCTCACACCAACACACACACACACACACACACACACACACACACACACACACCACACACACACACCCTCACTCACACCGATAGAGAGAGTGAGTGGGAACTTCAGATATTAGACTTCAGAATACTTTATTATTCAACGATAGTAGCATTGGGTCCCTCTGGGCCTGTTTTACACCTAGTCCTGGATACTCCATCGGACAAAGCAGCAGGGAAGTCTCAGTCTTTATCTTCTAATTTTTGTATTTGGCGTTCGTCGTGATCTTACATTCACGCTTGACAAAGGCCAGTTGGTAAAAAAAATTGCGCCTGTCTTGTCTATTGTATTAAATACTCTACACAGAGAAAACACGCATGAAAACACACACACGACCACACACACACACACACACCACACACACACACACACACACACACACACACACACACACACACACACACGCGCGCGCGCGCGCGGCCAGCACACACACACCATGCAAGAGAGAGAGGGAGACGGACAGAGGAGAGAGAGACAGACAGACAGACAGACAGACAGATAGACAGACAGACAGATACAGAGAGACAGAGAGACAGAGAGACAGAGAGAGAAACAGTGAAAGCATTCGCGTACAGGAAAGTTCCTTGATAAGCTATGTAGGTACCAGAAAAGACAGTACTTTGAGTGCCAATTGTTCCTGTGTTCGCAAACAGCAACATGTTTGGTAGCATTTTAACAAAATCTTACATGAATTTTATACACTGTCACTGTTTCCCGACATTTTAAGGCCAGATCGAACACACAGACGATTTATCAGACAATGCGTAGGTTTTGGGTATGTATAGGACAGTTGTACACGTTTGACATTGGTCAGATACAAATTGCAAGAGTCCCAGTGTAATGGACTCGTATATGTACATGTAGAAACACTGGTCAAGTTGATAACATTCTTGCTCATTTCCATGGGATGGCTGAAGTGACTGGTGGACAGATTTATTTCTGTATTGATAGCTAGTACATTGGTATAGATTGTGTTTAGCAGTAAGTAGTGGGAATGGAAACCACTTTTGTTTGAAAAAGCATTAAGCCTATATGTTAAGTAGAACCTCGACCCCCCCCCCCCCCCCCCCCCCCCCCCACTCCCCGTCAGCATACGAGCAACTATAGTGATTTTATGAGGTTTACCGAGAAATATTGATGGAGAGATGCATTTTACCACTGTAGGGTCTATACAAACATAACACATGCTGTTATCATTTTACATCTGTTTCCGTCATATGACAGGCACAGCGTTATGTGTACATGAAACTGTGAGAGTGCGGAGACGTTGTAGTGAGAAAACAAACTGTCGTTCTGGGTGTTTTTCTTCGCTTGTTTCCTTAGTGTGGTGGTGGTGGTGGTGGTGATGATGATGGTGGTGGTGGTGGTGGTGTGTGTATGTGTGTGGCTGTGTGTGTTTGAAGGATTTTTCATTCTGGTATGACGAACATGAATGTATGTTTACAGAGGGCCATTCAGTACAGCTGGCCAGCTTGCACATGCCCTCTTTCTCACACAACACACACACACAACACACACACACAACACAACACACACACACACACACACACACACACCACACACACACACACACACACACACACACACACACACACAACACACACACACACACACACACAAACAAACACACACACATACACATACACCACGCACACACACACACACACACACTCTCTCTCTCTCCCTCTTTTCTCTCTCTCTCTCACCACACACGCATACACACGAACACACACACCACACACACACAAACAAACAAACACACACACACACACGCACACACACACACCTGTCTGTCTGTCTGTCTCTCCCACTTTCTCTCTCTCTCTCTCTCTCACACACACACACACACAAAACACACACCATACACCACACACACGCACACACACCAACACACACACACACACACACACACACACACACACACACACACACACGAACATACACACACACAACACACACGCACACACACGAACACGCACACACACACACACAACCTCACTCTCTCTCTCTCTCACTCACTCTCTCTCTCCCTCTCCCCCTCTTTCTCTCTCTCTCTCTCACATACACGCACTACACACCGAACACACACACACACACACGCACATACACACACGCACGAACATGCACACACACACCAAGCACGCACACACACACACACACACACACATGAACACACACACACATACACACACGCAGACACACACACACACGGACACACACACACACACACACAGACGCACGCACGCACGCACGCACGCAACAGGACAGCATCGCTTTAAACAACTGTTTGTCATGTGCCTGCCCAAACAGTAATCGCCACATGTCAAAAACGTGTGACAAACTGGATAGATTCAACTTATGCTGACAGCAAAGTAACGATGAGTGTATCTGAAAGCAACAGCATAACACAGCATTCGTGTGAAGACATCAGGTTTATTATAAGTCAGTCCTCTTAGGCCCAGAGAGAATATAAGCTTTTTGTCAACGCGCTCCTCTTGACGAAGTGGTCTTGAATAAGCCGTGACAGCTCATTCCATGTCTCCTGGGCCTTTTTCGTTATGACAGACCACCCATATAGATAGGATACGGGATTACTTTCTCTACTTGTGTCTCTTTCATTCCAGTCCTTTCTGTAATGGAGATATTTGATATCAGTGAAGAAGCGCGCGCGCGCGCGCGCGCGTTTGTGTGTGTGTGTGTGTGTGTGTGTATGTGTGTGGTGTGGTGTGTGTGTGTGTGCGTGCGTGTGTGTGTGCTGTGCGTGCGTGGTGTGTGTGGTGCAGTGTGTGTGTGTGTGTGTGTGTGTTGTGTGTGTTGTGTTGTTGTGTATGTGTGTGGTCTTGTGTGTGCGTGCGTGCGTGCGTGCACGTGTGTGTATGTGTGTGTGTGTGTGTGTGTATGTGTGTGTGTGTGTGTGTGTGTGTGGTGTGTGTGTGTGTGTGTGTGTGTGTGTGTGTGTGTGTGTGTGTGTGTGGTGTGTGTGAACTAAATGCGTCAGCAAAGATTTCTTCTCTGTTTACAGGTCCGTCTTCACAATTTCTTAATATCTCTTTAAAAAAAAAAAGGAGAGAGACAGAAAGAGTAGCCAGATCATTTCATATCGACCGAAAAGGGAGGTCTATCTGTCTGTGTGTCTGTAACAACAATATGTTCGAAAGATTTCTGAACTTTTTATGGACGAATTTCTATTTGATTTGGATCAAAGCTTTGGTCCGCTCAGAAGCCGTAAAAGCTCAGTTTTGAAGTCATGGCTTCAAGGTCAAAGATGAACAAGACAAAAGAGGGAAAACTGACAGATTCCATGACGGCGTGTGAACAGTACTTTCTCAGGCTCTTCTTGAAATATTACCTTCTATTTTCAATGGTGCGATAGTCAGACAGGGTTGTATCCTCTCACCGTATCTCTGTAACACCTACACGGAACAAGTCATGAGATATGCTGATATAGAAGGCATGGGCATAACGATGGAAAGAAAAAATCGTACAAACCTGTGCTATGCCGATGATACTGTGCTGTTAGCAGACAACATTACCAGCATAAAACGAATTCTATATAGGGTAGATGCAGAGGCAAAAAGGCTGGTCTAAACTTGAACTACAAGAAAACAAGAATGCTACATATCAAAGGCAAAGACACTGAAAACAATCATGGCACCTTAATTAACAAAATTCCTTTAGAAAATGTTGAGGATTTCAAATATCTTGGCTCTGTAAAAACTGATGATGGAACCTGCTCCAAAGACATCAAAATTAGAATTGGAATGGCAAAGCAAAAAAAAAAAAAAAAAGAAAGAAAGAAAAAAAAAAAAGGTCCAACTCAACAACATCTGGAAAGACAGAGACATACTAAATGACCTGGAAGTTAAACTTTTAAAATGTTTGATCTGGCCAGTCATGATTTATGGCTGGGAAGCCTGGACTCTGAGAAAAAAACTGATCGCAAAAGAATTGAGGCAGCAGAAATGTGGTTTTATCGGAGAATTCTACATGTCAGATGGAAAGATAGAAGAACTAATGAAAGTGTCATGGAAGAACTTGATTCCACCAGAAAACTACTTCCAGCCATCAACAAGAGAAGACTAAAATACTTTGGCCATGTGTCACGCAGCAAGAACACAGACCTCATAGCAACCATCTTTCAAGGAAAAACAGAGGCAGAAAGGAAGAAACGCAGACCCCCAGTAACACATCGTGAACATAACCAACATTAGTGACCTAAATATTCAATGTCACAAAAGTCAAGACAGAGCAGCCTGGAGGGAGATGGTGGTGTCCAGATGTGCAGCGGCCAACACCAAACCCGGTGACGCCGACAGGTGACAGGTGATAGTCTACAATTGTCTTGCTTCATACCAAGTGTTGTTTCCTTTGACGCGTCTTCAATGTCGTAGTGACCTTAAGAAGTATAAAATCTGGATTGTATTCCAAGCAGTGAAAATTTTATATTGAATTTTCTCAGCGGTTTATGATTGGATGATTTTGATTTTTTTTTGCAGAGTCATAGGACGCATATTTCAACCGTTGTCATAGAAACTGTCAAGCCATATAAATAAATATCTTTTTATGTAAGGGCTATTAGATGATTTGCGCGTACAGTAACGTCATATTACAGATTAATGTGCACATAATCTCTTTCACAGCTTAAGTGATATCTTAAGTCAGACTCTAAATGCTAAAATTTGGATGGATTTCGTACAATTCCCAGGTTACAACTACAAGATTTTTTTCATTATGCGTGTATTAACTCAGGGATTTAAAAGTCGCATACATTTTTGTTTGGTTCATATAGTCTTATGATAATTTCCTTTGAAATCAATGTTTCAAAGACCTCGGAATTTTTCAGTACCACCTGTATTTTTGTTATAATGCACACGGCATAAAAGGAAAATATCAATATAATTTGACCATTTTATGCCCATGCTTAGACTAACCAAATACATCCATGTTATTTCTTTTTCTCCATCCAAAGAGAAACTTGAGGACAAACACAGACACAAACACACGTACACATGCACGTCTGTATGCACGCTTATTTTCGTGTGCGCACTCAAACACACACACACACAAACACGACGCACGCACACACACACACACACACGCACGCACGCGCACATAAACAAACACACACACACACACACACACACACACACACACACACACACACACACACACACACACACACACACACACACACACACACACACACACACGTGTTTTCACACCTATCTTTTTCTGTAGATGTAACTAATGCAGAGTATTGTTGTTTTGAAATAAAAAGGGACATTATCAGAATGGTGCCACCATGTTGTTCCTTTTTGTATTCATTTTCAAATTCTTTTCCATGATCAATATTTTTTGACAGAGTTATTCATTTTTTCTACTGGTCTTTACTGACGTAGAAAGAAGCCTTAGTTGTGGATCCAGTGGTTCCAATGTTTATAAATAATATGACCGATTTCAGGAATCCGTGACTTCTCCATGGTCATGAATATATTACAGTAACAAAAATAAAACAATTATACACCCCGAAAGTGATTTGTCTGGACCGTTTTCAGTAACAAAACGAGGAACACACAATAATATGATCATATGTACAAGATATTCCATGATCATTCTTAGGGTCTTGAACCACCCCAATGTGTACACGAAAAGACAGAATGCATATGACGTCATACGTTTTGGCCGTCAAGTTTTGTACAGGAGAGAAAGTGGTAACACTTCCTTTCTTTTAGTGAAAATATTTAATGTAGATCTATACGTTCAAACAAAAAAGTACGTTCGATCCAAACTTCTCGCAATTCCACACTTTGCATTTTCGGATACACATACGCAAACAGAAACTTGCTGATCCATACACTCACATGATATGCACACACATGAAGGTCTGTGTGTAGGCACTTTTTTTTATTTTGCGTGCGCGCACTGCACACACACACACACACCACACACACACACACACACACACACACACACACACACACACACACACACACACACACACACACACACACACACACACACACACACACACACACACACACACACACACACACACACACTAATACATGTATTTCTTTCTTTCTAGAGAAATAAATATAAAAAGGGGGTGGTGAGTCTCAAACAAAAAGGCAGATAGAATGGCTGGACCATCTCGTTTTCAGTCCTTTTCTCCCACTGGACGAAGCAGCAGGAAGTTTTTCTCCTAATGTTTGTATTTGGTGTTTATTCGTTTATGATCTTACGTTTACGCTTGACAGTTGGCCGAAAATTTGTACCTGTCTCGTCTGGTTGTATTAAATACGCGTTCTGATTCTGTTTTCGTGTTTTATCTGGTTCCATCTCGTTTTCAGTTTAGTCATAAATCTTTCAGTGAATAATCGCTAACCTTGTAAGTGTGGACCACACTCACCCAGTAATACTGTGCACTATGGCGGTCTGAAATCTGAATGTTTTGGCTTAATATTCCCGTTGTTTGATGAAGCGTACTTTAATGACAGTTGGAGCAAATCTTGGTTCACTACGTCTGTTTGAATTCGATTCGGCAAGTTTCATTCGCCTAGTGAGATTACAACTACTAAGCGCGTGTGGCTTTTTGTTGGTCGCATCTTGAAAACGTGATCGCCAGTGGGGTTGGGATGGGGCTGTGGGTTAGGTGGGGGGGGGGGGGGAGCAGTTTGGAAACGCGCGGTAATTTAACAAATTTGTTTCTGTACCGTAAGGCGAACTATCAGAACATCGTATTTAGGAAACGCACTGCATTTGGAGTGTGAATATAGAATCGTTACGTGCTTAACTGTATTTTTAAATAACAAGAACAAGAACAACAATTACTTTTACAACGACAGTGATAGTGATAATGACAACAACAATAATCATAATGATGTATAATTATGGCGATGATTGTAATAATAATGATAACATTAATAATAATATAATAATAATAATAATAATAACAACAATCATCATCATCATGACGATGATGACTTATCGTCGTCATCATCGTCATGATTATGATGATGATGATGATGATGATGGAAGAAAGAAATGTATACTTTACATAATCCAGGATATCCGCAATCATAGGAGGAAGAGATATTTCCAGACTAGAGAAATGAAAATACCTAAAATATAAGTTAGCAGAGCTGAACATGAACAAACGGATTTTGACAATGTGTTTCATTGCCGTACAGCTAATTTTTTCTTTGCATGTTTCCTTTTCTTGCTGATGGGGAAAGGAGATAAGGATGGACTGTGGAATGCCTAAGCTGCAGAGACTGAGGGGGGTCCAATTGGAATGCAAGGAACTAACATGGGTGGGTGAGTGTTTTGTGTATCTGTCATATGCTTACCACACTGGTTTCCGCGTGCTCATTGTCACTTTCTTGTGTGACTTGCTCTTTTTGTGCTCCTTCTCTCTCCCCTCAACAAACTGGTATTTTGTCAAAAGATAATGCAAGTTCTTAACAGTCTGCGTCAGAAAAAAAAATCGGTAATTTAACGCATGACCAGTGTGAACTGAATCGTAGAGGAAAAAATAGTCCGAGGGTGAAAAAAAATCGGGTACAAATCTTGACCAAACACTTGACGGGCTAACCAATACAAAACGAAACGTGTTATGGTCCAGACACAAGATGGTCAAACCAATGTCAGCGACAGTATTCTGAATAACAAAATTCGTGACACGAAATTTTCTGTTCCACGCATTGATAGTTCAAATCAAAAATGTCAAGAATCCACCGTGAAAGGAAAAAGAAACGCTAAAGCATCATGTGTCAAACAAACACTGA
>JAPXFY010000152.1:82500-86002 GCA_030674185.1 Monoplex corrugatus | reverse complement strand
TCTCTTTTTTTTTTTTTTAGCGTGGTTTCGCCTGAACTATTCTTGCTGGTCTGGATTGACGATGTGACCGTCATCGTCCTCTTTCTAGCCTTTTCAGGCTAGAGTAGGGCCTCAGGACCTCGGCCAGCTCATCGGTTTTGTGTGCAGGCTTAAGAGTTGTGCCATGATCACCATTCACATGGCATCTGGACATTAGTGCATATAGAATTCGTTCCAAATGCGGAGAAGTCGTCTTGAGAAAGTGAAACTGAAACTTTTTTGCCCCACAACTGCTATTCCAGAGTTTCTCCTTTTGGCAACTGCTCATTTCTTTTATTTTTGAACTGTAAGCAAAACGCCGTGGAACGTGCTCTGGAGGCTGTGGGCCTGCCTGGCGTGAACACTCATCCATGCGGGAGTGCCCAATTCAGCTTTTTTGTTTTGTTCTTGTTTTATTTTGTTTCGTTTTGTGTTTTGTTTGTTTGTTTGTTTGTTTTTGTTTGCTTGTTTGTTTTTTGTTTATTTTTGTGTGTGTGTGTGTGTGTGTGTGTGTGTGTGTGTGTGTGTGTGTGTGTGTGTGTGTGTGTGTGTGTGTGTGTGTGTGTGTGTGTGTGTGTGTTGTGTGTGTTTGTGTGTTGTCTTTCGTTTGCTTCGTTTTGTTTTGTGTTGAATTGTTTCATTTCATTTTATTTTGTTTCTTCTCGTTTTGTTTTGTTCTGTTTTTTTTTTTCGCTGTTTCGTTGTGTTTTGTTGTTAAACAAATCCAAGCATATAAACAAACTGTATGAGTAAAGATGATTAATCAAGCAATATGAATATGAATAATGTTTACCCTTTTGGGTTATAAAGGGTAAATTTTTTTTTCATTGTCAGCAGCACAGGTTTTGTGGCTTATGTTATTGCCCATATTGCTGATCAAATTTGGAGAATTTACGAACGCAAGTCAGAACAAGATTATTGCAGCTAAAATGTGGTTTCTAAGAAGAATGTCAAGAGTTGCGTGGACAGCAAAGAAAACAAACGAGACAGTCTTGATGGAGGCAGACACAAGAAAGGACATTATGAAGAAGATTAGAAAAGACGAGCAACATTTTATGAGGTAAGAGAAATTAGAGCACTTAGTCACAAAGGAAAGTTGTAGGGAAAAAGAGCATCAGGTAGACCGGGGAGAAAATATCGGACGACTTGTGCAGTGGATGAGGACAGAGAGGGTGGGAGATGTACTTGCATCGACAAAGGATAGATTTGCATGGAGGGCCATGATCGCCACGCCATGCAGCAGGGCACATGATGATGATGATAATTGCATTTGTGACCAAATATAATTGGGTCTGTTTGGATTCGTATTGTAACGTGGTGTTAGTCCTGATATAGCCTTAGTGGTATGCTGGGCCACAGACAACAATAATGGAACCGAGCAATCTGGTCTGACTGTGTGGTTTCGGAGCTTCTAAGTGAAAGCTCCAGAAGAAACTGAATATTGTAGTGTACAGCTTCATAATGATTTTCAATACTTCCATTTCTCGATGCAAGCATATGCTATGAAACCCATACGCTAGATTGGACATCAAGACCTGGCCAACGTATGGGGCTTGTGTGCAGGCTTCAGGCTTACGTCATGACCAATTTGGATTTTCTACGTCACATGGCGTTAGTGACGTAAGTGTGCATACAATCCATTCTTAGCAGGGAGAAATTATCTTGAGAATTTTAAATTGAAACTGTGACTGTTCTTTGGTTTGAGGGAAACATGCAAAAATGTGTGTCTTATACGCATTCATATTCATTTCATTTATTTTTGTTTTTGTCTGTTTGTTTGTTTGTTTTCTTGTGTGTGTGTGTGTGCATATGTGTCATATTCATTTTTTTCTTTTTATGTTTGTGTTTGTTTTGTTTGCTTGTTTGTTTGCTTGTTTGTTTTGTGTGTGTGCATTGTGCTGTTGTGTGGTGTGTGTGTGTGTGTTGTGTGTGTGTGTGTCGTGTGTGTGTGTGTGTACGTGTGCGTGTGTGTGTGTACGGGTATGTGTATGTGTGTGTGTGCGTGGTGTGTGTGTGTGCGTGTGTGCGTGCGTGTGTGTGTGTGTGTGTGTGTGTGTTGTGTGTATGTGTGTGTGTGTGTGTGTGTGTGTGGTGTGTGTGTGTGTGTGTGTTGTGTGTGTGTTGTCACAATGCATTTTTACCATGTGAAAATTGGGTTTCTTTCAGTGAGAACGCAGCCCTTAACCAATATTTCAGATATGCAGGAAGGCTGCCTGGCTTTTAAGGAAAGGGACCTGGGAAATCAACCCATCTCTCCAATATTTTATGCCAGGATAGCCAGGAGAATGCCCCGCCTTTCACGATCTTCAGCTTCCGTGAGACGTATGTGGATCTATCAATGTGTCCATGAATCTTCTATATATCTATCTATCTGTCTATGTATGTACATGTATGTATGTATGTATGTATGTATGTATGTATGTATGTATGTATGGTATATATGTATGTATGTATCTGTGTATGTATGTATCTATGTATGTATCTATGTATGTATCATGTATGTATCTATGTAGTATTATGTATATGTGACCTCCCACAACGAAATCAGTCTTAACTCGCAGTCAGTCGAACAGCACTAGGAGCTGAAAAGGTGACTGAGGATCTCTTTGGGGTATTTTACCTTTTTCTCAAAATTGATTTTTGCAGACTACAATCTATCCCCCACATAATTTTTTGTTTCTTGAAAAAAATATTACTAATCAATTTAAAATGGTATTTTAATGCACTGATCGCAGCAGAAAGAACGCAATTTTCTACCAAAGGTACCTATTCTGTCTCTTATTATGAACCATAACCTGTACAGTACCCGCACATGTAATATACTGATGGATAGCTGTTTGGTGCACCTTTCAGATAATGACAGCGAAAATAAGAAACAAACTGGGTCAAAGCCACCAAATAAAGAAATTTAAGAAAAATGTGTAGGAGAGCACACAAAAACTTTAGAGGCCGTTTTCTCAAAATGGCCGTCATACAACTTAATGACTTTAAAGATACATAATTTCTACATTTTGTTTTAGTACAAGCTTTATTCAAGTATCAAAATAATCAGCAGAATGTACATGTTCTAGTGATATGTATATCTCAAAATACCCAAAATGCTAGCTAAGACTGATTTCGTGGTGGCAGGTCACATATATCTATCTATCTATTTATCTATCTATCTATCTATCTATCTATCTATCTATCTATCTATCTATCTATCTATCTGTCTGTCTATCTATCTATCTATAGCTAATTGTCTTGCATGTTTAATCCTGAGTACGAAGTTGGTCATCCAAACCTCTAGTATACTGTTGGTGTCTTTTTGTTTTCTTAGGATCGGACATACTGTAAAATAAATGTATAAGGCATTAGGAAAAGGACATTGATGCTACAGGATAATCATTTTGTTTGTTTGTTGGTTGGTTGGTTGGTTGGTTTGTCTGTTTGTTTGTTTTGTTTCATTTCGTTTCGTTTGTTTCATTCTTCATTCTTTCGTTTG
>JAPXFY010000152.1:67500-77500 GCA_030674185.1 Monoplex corrugatus | reverse complement strand
CAGAGAAACATTCTTTTCTCCATCCATCATGAGCAAATGCACAGAAGAGACGAGGTTGGTGGTTGAGACCATGATTGTTGAGCTTTGATGCTTTTGTGAGTGGATTCCCTACGATTTCTCCCATGCCATGGAGTGAGATTCTGCATGCTAAGACGTTTTCTTGACAATGATATGAATTGTGTGTGTGTGATCATGTGTGTGTGATCGTGCATGTGTGTGTGTGTGTGTGTGTGTGTGTGTGTGTGTGTGTGTGTGTGTGTGTGTTGTTTGTTGTGTGTGTGTGTATGTGTGTGTGTGTTGTTATCTGTCTGATGTGTTGTGGATCTATGTAGTGGTATGTGTGTGTGTGTGTGTTGTGTTTTGTGTGTTGTGTTGTGATGTTTGTTGTGTTGGTTGGTTTGCATGTGTGTCTGTGTCTGTGTGTTGTCTTTTGTGTCTGTGTCGTGAGTCTATGTATCTGTAGTGTTCGTTAACTTGTGTTTGTTCTCTCTCCCCTCTCTCTCTCTCTCTCTCTCTCTTTTCTGTGTTGTGTGTGTGTGTGTGTGTGCTCTTGGTTCTGTGTACATCATCATCAATTTCAATTTGCAGCATTGACAAATGAAAATAAATAAACGATGAACACATATTGACATAGCACTAGATCTTCATAAGTTCGTCCCAGGGGAAAGGGTGATACACTTCAGACTATGGTCATGATTTCCAGGTGGACTGGACATGTTCAGTTGTAGCTCAGAAACGTTGTGCATGCTGCCAGCTTGCAGTCCAATGACCCAGGCACCAGCTGGTGCCTGACATTCTTCAGACATGGACAGGAAAAACCGTGACAGTGTGGTCTGCCCTCAAAGCTAACGTAAAAATAATGGTGACTCAGTCACCTCATTTTGAAATGAATCCATGGCTATAGGATAAATTGTTTTGTCCTTTACATTGACGATTTCAATCAAGTGGACAGATAGAAGAACTGGCAAAAGTGTCTTGAAAGAACTTGATACCACAGGCATCAACAAGAGAAGACTAAAATAAATTGGCCATGTGTCACGCAACAAGAACAGGGATCTCATGGCAACCATCTTTCAAGGAAAAAAACAGTGGCAAAAAAGGAAGAAAGGCAGACCTCCAATCTCATACATCGAGAACATAACCAACATCAATGGCCTGAATATTCAAGACATTGTCCAGAAAAATCAAGACAGAATGGCCTGGGGGGGGGGGGGGGGAGATAATGGCATCCAGATGAGCAACGGCCAACACCGAACCTGATGATGCCAACAGGTCAGACAGGTGAGAGACATTGGTGATAATCAACAGAAATAGCATGGTGATCAAAGGCCAACTGAAAGATAGAGAAGGACATGATATACACGAAGATTTCCTTGAAAACTCGTTAAAAGTACAAAGATAAAACAAACCAGCCACTGATTATGGCTCAGCAGGACGATTACCATGTGAAAATCTTCCGCTCTATTTATGGTTTTAGAGCGTCTGCTAAACATGACAGGAACATACTGATAAACCCTTGCTGTGAACCGTTGACACAAGGTTCAGGTTCATATTACTTATAGCCCATCTGACTACTAGAGCCATATCAGGACTAACACCACGTCAAAAACGACAACCCGGTTCAGATAAAACAGGGCTTAAAACGGGAGGAGGAAAAACAACACTGAAACTAGGAGGGTCCGGGGGCATGCTCCCCTGTGAAAATTGTTTAAAAACCAAGTGTAAATCTATGCCATTTTGCGCTTTCTGGACATAATTCCAAGAGATATTGAGTGCATAAAAATTGCTGTAAACACATAATTATTACAGAAGATATATTGGGAAAAGGGGAGAAGGAAGATATATTTGGGAAAAGGGGAGAAGGGGTTAAAAACAATAATAAAATGAACACTCACCCTTTAACTTGAGTGTTTTACAGGTGTTCACCGGAAACTTCTTCCAAGAAAAATCAGGGGCCATAACTTGCGCGCCGTTGCTATGAACGCTTGCAAGCTGATCACGGATGCCTTACTCCTTTCGGGTTTTTTTTTTTTTTTTTTTTTTTCAAACCGAAATCGCGGAATTCCGCCCAGACGCAGAACGTTTTAAGCCCTGATAAAAGAAAACAGTTAAAAACCATGCTCACTGTTAAAGATGATATTGAACACACACACACACACACACACACACACACACACACACACACACACACACACACACACACACACACACAACACACACACACAAACACGCACACACACACACACATACACACACACACAAACATGCACACACACACATACACACAAATACGCATACCACACACACACACACACACACAACACACACACACACACACACATACACACACACACAAAAACAAACAAACAAAAAACCCAGAGAATTTAATCTTCTACAAAAACTCGCGTGGTTTCTATAGGACGTGATGTGTCCCAAAGTTTCCAGACGTCTTGTACGGTCGATTTAGCAAGGCCTGTGGACATTGTTGCATGGCCATACAGCACCGATTTGCTTTCCTTATTGAAGGCAGCAGACCTTCATACGGTGCAATGTGCTGCAGAATCGTTTGGGGAAATTGTTCATTGGTGATATGATCAGTCCACTGTAAGGGTCCATGTCCCCCACCAGACACGAAGATATCTAGATATACCATTGCACGTAAGAGCCTTTTCCTCTGTACTTGTCCTGCCATATAGTTTTCAGAGTGGATAGTGTTGATGCTATCTTTGCTGCCCTCTAGAGGGTTTCTGCGTTTAAATACCATGCCGTGAATGATGAACTCATGTACGGTATGTGAATTGTTTTATATATATATATATATATTATATATATATATATATATATATATATATATATATATATATATATATATATACAGTGGCGCCTCAGGTTACGAATTTAATTCGTTCCATAACGTAGCTCGTATCGTGAAAAACTCGTATCTCGAAACGAATTTCCTCATTTAAAATAATGGAAATCCAATTAATCCATTCCACACCCCAAAAATATCAATATAAAAATCAATTAACATGGTATTTTATGCAGAACTAAAGTAATTTTTCTAACATTTTCTAACAAAAAACAATGATAAATAATATACTGTACTTTACCTTTATGAAGAGTTGTGGCTTGACTTGAGGGAGACAATGGGGAGGAGGAGAGGGGTTACTGTGGACGACGTAGTGGGTTACAAAATTTCTTCACGTAAACCACAAAAAAACCACTGAAAGGCGCAAATGAACGCAGAGATGCCTCCGCCACGAGAGAACAACGCACACTGAGAGCGGGATGCAGCGGCGGGAAGCACGTGGCGTAACCACAACGTCGCTCGTAACGCGAGCGAATGCTCGAATACCGAGGCGAATTTTCCAAGTATCTTGTGCTCGTAACCTGATTCGCTCGTACTGGGAGACGTTCGTATCCTGAGGCGCTACTGTAGATAGATAGATAGATAGATGTCAAACTTTATGTTCACTTGGGATAAAATCAATGTTGCACAACACAAGCTGAAGCTACAATACAGTTCATATTGTACTGAAAGTGTGCTGCCTCTGGGTGGAGGGTGTTTTCTCTGTTTTTCTTGGAAATCATGGCCACAAACAGGTCTGACTGGAGGCAAGCTATTTGCAAGGGAACAGAAGCGTATGTAAAATGAAAGACGAAGCAACCAAGTGGAAAAGCGTGCAGCAATAAAGGCCAGAACCAACTCTGCATAGCGTTCCATTGAATGTCCGGTATGCGGCCGCCCATGTGCATCAGACTTTGGCCTGAGATACCACATGAGGGTACACAAATATACTGCTAGGTTGGACTTTATCGACCACGAAAGTCGACCATGTTATTATCATTTCTTGGGTAATTTGCTTTGCCATGTCAACGCCTGGACTCCAGTTCATTTTTAGCAGCTTTGGAAACATCTTTGATATCATGGAAACACAAGAATCTTTCAAGTAATTGCTACCAAGGTCAACCAAAAGCCATCACTGCAAGAGCCACTGCGCTTGGTTTATCCTGTCAACAGGCCTTCAGCAAATTCGTTGATTGGAAACGCACAGTGGATCTTCGATTTCATTTCACTGGTTTTATCTCAGACAATAACATGAAAAAGTGGCTCAAGAAGAAAAAAAGAAAACACTTTTTCTTCCATCCATTATAGGCAAGAATTCGAGAGAAACGAAAAAAAAAAAAGACTGGTGGTTCAGACCCATGCTTTTGTGAGAGGATCCCTCACAGTGTTCTTATCATACTTTGGCAGTAAGAGTTGCACGCTAGGATGTTTTCTGTGATGCTGTTTGGGTGGCACATGCGTCCACGCGTGTATATGTGTATATCTGTCTGTATGTATGTATGTGCAGGGGAGGGGGGGGTGTGCACATGTCCTTGAGTAAAAAAATTGATAGATCGATAATATATACATAGAGAGAGAAAGAGAGACAGAGACAGATAGAGAAAGAGACAGATAGACAGAACAGAGAGAGAACAGAGAGAGAGTAAGACAGTGTGTGAGAGAGAGAGAGAGAGAGAGAGAGTGTGTGTGTGTGTGTGTGTTTGTTTAATAGAAATATATACATAGAGAGAGAAAGAAGACAGACAGAGAGACAGACAGACAGAGAGACAGAGAGAGTGAGACAGTGTGTGCGTGAGAGACAGACAGACAGAGAGAGAGAGGAGTGTTTGAATAGATCCAGACAGATAAACAATACAACAGAAAGACACAGAGAGGTGTGCTCATTAGAAAGATTTATGACAGTGTTCTTTTTTTTCATATTTTCCCCATAAACATCGCATTAGTTGAACAACTGTTGCACCAATTAGCCAGTATGACGCAAATGAAATACTTTACAAGTTGGTGAAAAAGCCAGAAAGAAGCATAACCACATGAAATGTTGGAGTATCTTGCAGTCTTGTGATATATAAATACATACTATTAGTCTGCAATCAGGATGAATTTATCATCCCTACACAGAATTAAAGAAAACAAACGAGACAGTCTTGAGGGAGGCAGACACAAGTGGATCATTCATAAGGAAGAATAGGAAAAGACAGGCAACATTTATAGGCCATTTTATGAGGACAAGGGAATTGGAACACCTGATCACAACGGGAAAGCTGGAGGGAAAGAGAGCACCGGGTAAACCCAGGAAGAAGATGCTAGACGGACTTGCAGAGTGGCTGGGACAGGGAGGGTGGAAGAGATGCTTGAGGCAACAAGAGATAGAGACAGATGGAAGTCCATGATCGCCAGCACCATGCGGCAAGGCACCTGATGATGATGATACAGAATTAAATGTACATACAATGTGACCATGACTATGCCCACTGATGTGCCACTGACCTTTTGTTATGCTGTCTCTGGAATCCATATTCAGATGTAATATCTGTTTTGTTCTTCTCTATGTTCTCTTGTATAACCTTAGACAACACGAGGAGAAACATTTGAGGGTCAGCTCCAAGCTGAAAGATTTGAAATGGAGATATGCCTTAGGATGTCAAGGTCTCTTGCATTCCATCGATCCAAGTCTCCTTTGGTCTGCCTCCCAATGTAAATCCTGATATCATTCTATTATATGTTTTTGAGCCAGTTGTTCGTGTTGTCACATGACCAAACCACTTGATTCTCTGTTAATGGATATATATGGCAGATTGATGTTGTCCCCACCGTTTCTCTTATTTTGGTGTTTCTAATCATGTTGTTTTGGTCTTTCCCCATCCCCCAACCCTCGCCCCCAGCATCCCCGTGGGGATGCGGGTTTCAGTACAAACAGTATCTGGGTACCTGTGTTAAATGCCTTTTTGGCTCTGGGTAAATGAGATATCAGAAATAATGTTAGGTATTTAGACCTGTATTTAAATGTGTTTTAGTGTTCTTCGTTATGTTCAAATTTGTATTCAGGTTTTGTTGTTGTTTTTTTTAATCCACTGTGTGATAAATTGGATGGAGTGGTCAACGCCAGGGGCATCTCCTTAGATTATATGCGCGAATGCATTGATATGTATACTTAATTTTCTTTTCCATTTTTTCGTATTGTAGCATTATGTAAGTTTTGAAATGGCGGATATGGCTCTGCACAGTCTGTTGGGCTTTAAACAAAAAAAATAACAATAACAACAACAATAACAGCCCGGTCTTGTTGACGGCTCGTCTCTGGCAACGCACCTCACAGGTGGTCATTTTCTGCTGTAAGGGGTTCTTCAGGGTCTACGTCTGGTACATATATAGGTGTAATACTGACTGACCCATTAGTAAACACACTGAAACTCCTGTAAGTAAAATGTTTTTAAACCCCCAGGCAGTTATAAATTGTAAATAAATGTCATGCCTTTAGAAAGTGTGCATTTTCAGCTTTGTTTTAAACTGTGGTGTGTAAATCTGTTAATTTTTTGTCTGCTTCATTTCTGTTTCAAAATTCAAACCAACACGTTAAGATACATATTGGATAAGTTGAATGATGTCACGTATTCTTCTAAGATGAAAGCTATCAAGTGTCATATAAACAACAAATCAAATGAAAAACAACACACAATGCACACGAAAACATGCATGCATCACACCTGCACACACACACACACACACACATCACACACACACACATACCACACAACACACATACACACACACACACACACCAACACACACACACACACACACACGCACGCAACACCACACAACACACACTAACAACACCACACAAACCACACATACAACACACACATACAATACACACACAAACACATCACACAACACACATACGCCAGCAACACACACACACAACACACACCACAACACACCACACAACACAACACACACACACTACAACAACACACACAACATCACACAACACACACACACACACACACTCACCCACACACACATACACCAACACACACAAACGACACAACACTACACCCACAAACACATCACACCACTCCACAAACACACACAACACAAACACACACACTCCACAAAACAAACCACACAACACACAAACACACCACACACACACACCACACACACTACAACAACAAATACATATAATAATATATATAAATAATTATATCTCAATCATATACTAATACAATAAATACGCACTCTTCTGCCAAGAACGTGTGTATTCGCTCAAAAAGAATTATGTCCTCAACTGTCGGATTACGTTTCAGAGGCAACAACAACACGTAGCTCTTAACCCACGAACCTTGAAGCAAACTTTGAACAAAATCGATATACGTGACGTGCATGCAATCTGTAGATGCTGAGCTCAGTGTCGTGAGGCAATGGATACTGGCAGCACAGCACAATGCCTGCTGTGACCGTACAGGCAAGCGTGTGATGGACAGTCTGTGTTCAGTATGACACTATCTGAAAGCCATGGGGTACGGCCTGTCAAACATCACTTCTCTCTCTGTCTCGCTGTCTCTCTGTCTCTGTGTCTGTGTCTCAGTCCCTGTTCTGTCTGTCTGTCTGTCTTCTGTCTGTCTGTCATTCTGTGTGTGTATTTGTCTGTCTCTCTCTTCTCTGTCTCTGTCTGCCTCTGCCTCTGTCACTGTCTCTGTCTGTCTGTCTGTCTTCTCTGTCTTCTCTCTTCTCTGTTCTTCTGCATGTCTGCCTTCTGTCTCTGTCTGTCTGTCTGTCTGTGTCTCCCCTGTCTCTGTCTCTCTCTGTCTGTCTATCTGTCTGTCTGTCTATCTCTTCTACTGTCTGCTTCTTTCTATTTTTCAGTTTCGTTTTTTTTTTATATTTCATAATATATATTCATTTTGGAATTGGCAGTTCATTTTTTCACAAGAGAGAGAGAGAGAGAGACAGACAGACAGACAGACAGACACACACACACACACACACACACACACACACACACACACACACACAGAGTAAGAGAGAGAGGGGGGAGTGCTGACATTTCATATAATTCTGGTTCATCCTGACACACTGAGCGAGGAGAAAGTCTATTCAACCTCCAACATTTATGAACTATCTGTTCGCTTGACATGAATTTCATTTTCATGAAAAAAAACAGCCTTGTTTATAATGATAACTTCTGATACAGAGTATTATCCCAAAAGACATTTCATTTAAATACTTTACATAATTGTACAGTAAGAAATTCAAATAACGCCACAGTGGCGTTTTCAATTTTAGAATTCACATTTAACAAGTTTACAGATTCGTCATTCAGGGTCCAATAAAGTAAATTTGAGTATATCATTAAAACCCCAGAGAGAATAAGCAAGGTGACTCCCTTGCAACGGTGTAAAAGAATTAAAAAAATAAAAAGAAGGAAAATGACATTTCAAATAACAGAATAAATTATCCGCTCCACAATACTAAACGAAATGTTTGTATTATTTTATTTTATTTTACTTTATTTTGTTTTATTGTTGCGTTGACTTCTGCGAAGATTTCTGCTTTTTCCCCCGAATTTTAGACAAGACATTTTTTTTCTGTTTGCACCTCTATAAGGGAGATCACCATGCTTTCCCTCTCTTTGGGCTGTAAAAATATACTAAAATTTACTTCATTTGACAATGCTTTTCCCTGGCAGTCACTATCTCTCCCTCTCTCTCCTCTCTCTCTCTCTCTCTCTCTCTCTCTCTCTCTCTCTCTCTCTCTCCTCTTCCCTATCTCTCTCTTTCTTTCTCTTTCCCAATCTGTCTCTTTCTTTCTCTCCTTCTCTTTCTTTCTCTATCCCCCTCTCTCTCTTTGTCTTTCATCTACTCTCTCTCTCTCATTCTTTCTGTCTCCTTGAATTGCTTTGTCTCTGTGTCTCTGTCTGTCTGTCTATCTGACTGATTCTGTCTGTCTGTCTGTTTGTCCATCTGTCACATCTCTCTCTCTCTTTCTCTCCCTCTGTCTGTCTCTCTCTTTCTCCCTCTCTATCATTGTCTGTCTGTCTTCCCCCTTTCTCTCTCTCTCTCTCTCTCTCTCTCTCTCTCTCTCTCTTCTCCTTTTTCGTCTTCTTTTCCTCTTCTTCTTCTTCTTCTTTTTGTTTTTGTTTTTCATTCTGAATTAAGGTCATTAAGATTACAACTTGGAAAGGCAAACATTGGTTCTATAACAAAATCAGCTATCACGTGTATCTTTGTATTCCTGGATGCCCACTCCATAGCAAAATCTGCGTTTACTCTATCTACTTAGTGCAACAACAACAACAACAACAAAACCCTTGGGGTCACTAAGGAAGATGTTTACCAATCATTTAAGCATGTCCCGTTGCACAAATTTTGAGCCACATGTTCTTCCATTGGAAAAATGCAAAGATAATGAAAAAAAATATTTATGCATGCTACACACACATGCATACACGCACACACGCACACACGCGCACACACATCACACACATGCACACACACACACATGGATACACAACACACGCATGCACACACACACACACACACAACACACACACACACATGGACACACACACAGCAAGCACACCACACACACTCGCACACACACACACACCAACACACCACACGCACCACACACACACACACACCACACACACACACATACACACACACAACCACCACACACACACCACCGCACACACAACACCCACACACACACACACACACACACACATCCCTATGGGTAAGGGTGTACATACACTGTGCTAGGTGGACTTAGCATTCTTAGTTTACTTTTCAGTGACAACAAATCAATTTGAAAACCTGTGGATTATATATGTTTTAGACTATCAAATCTCCACAGTAGCAAAGAATGAATTATTTTTCAGATATATGATTGCTGTTTGTCATAAAAGTCTCAATGGACTTGAGATTTACGTTAAAAAGTAGTGACAACAAACTACATTCTCAAACCCTGAGTCCTCAGTGCAGTTTCAATGTACTTGATCTACGACTATACTTGTCAAAATTCTCTCCGCATTCTTGTAAAGCTAGATGTGAAGATCTATACCTTGGGTGTCTGCTCTAGGCAGTAACACGTTAGTTACAGCCAGTATTCCTGGGGGATGTACAGACACGGCCACAAACCTGTCAC
>JAPXFY010000152.1:62500-65000 GCA_030674185.1 Monoplex corrugatus | reverse complement strand
CTTAGACTGTGAAATCCCCAGAGTATCTAATGATGAATTATTTTACAGATATGAAAAGAACTACCTGGCATTAAGTTATGAAATCTCAGTGGGACTGTTTTACACTGAAAAGTAGTGACACCAAACTACTTTCTCAATTCCTTATTTCTCAAGTCTTTGGTGCAGTTTCAATATACTCCATCCGTGGTTGTATTTGCCAATCTCCTGTCAGCATTGTTGCGTAGCTCGTGTCAAGATCTATACCCTGGGGTGTCTGCTTTTGGCAACAACACGTTTGTTAAAGCCAGTATGCCTAAGGGATATACAGGCACAGCCACACGCCCTGTCACAGCACGCAATGTCTAGATTGCAGGAAGCCACTGTTGTTGCATAAGGAGTCATCGCATTTGGGCGATTACACACGCTTCACCTAAATCTGTAAGTAATTACCTGACATACATCTTTAAGCTTGTGCAAAACCATGCGTGCTGGCAAGGTCTTGAAATGTGGACGGGACAGGAAAGGGATCTAGAAGGGAACTTGTCAAACACTACGCTGACACCACCAGAATGATTGGAGCCTTAAAAGACATGGTAGTGAACAGACCTGATTTTATGTTTCTGACTAAGATTGAACACAAGACATCAGATTTTGTGTCCACATCCCTTATATGCAGAGCTAACCTGCCCACTTAAGAGAGAGAGAGACTGACAGACAGACAGACAGACAGACAAACAGACACAGACACAGAGAGACAGAGAGACAAAGACAAAAACAAGAGAGAGAGAGAGAGGGAGGGGGGACAGAGAGAGAGAGAGGGAGGTTCAAAGAAAGAAAGAGAGAGAGAGGGTGAGTGGGTGAACCATGTGACACATCAAAGGGTCACACTCTCGTATTCTGCATTATCATTATGGCACGCTGGACAGCAAAGTTCATGGACAGCCTGCAAATGAAAGAGGCAATGTTTGTAGTACTGAATACATGACGAAACGGTGAGTTTCGTTTATGGTGAATGGATCTGTTTCCCGTTTGTCTGATTTGATTACTTTGTTCATGTTCATCGGTTTGACTAATCAAGGTTAACAAAGACATGTTTGTTTTTTGATTGTTTGACAAGTGTGGTTGGTGGGATTTGTTTTGTGGAGTTTGTTTGCTGGTTAGTTTGTTTTAGTCTTTCGTTTGCTTGGGAATTTGTTGTTGTTTTATTTTTAGTTTTATTGTCTTTGTTTATTTTGTGGGTTTTTTCCTGTTTTTTAAGGGGGGTAGGTGGTTGAGGGGAGTCGTTTTTGACTCACTTGATTTTGTTCCTGCTCAATAGAAGAATCTAGATTTAGGCTTTTAAAGGTCACCTTGACTTCAAAGATAACCCCAGTTGGAATAAAATTTGACAAGGAGTGAAAGCAATGGGAGACTGTCAAAATATGGAAAACAGATTTTGAATATTGTCAGAAGTTACTGAGAAAGTATTTTCAACAACTTCCTCAAACAAATGCTGATTTCAGACACTTTTCCTGGTCCATGCGACCTTGATATAGGAGCTCTACCTTCCAAACACATTATTTACGAGTCCTAAACAACTCACAACACAGACCAAACGTAGCTCTAGACGATTCGCCAATACAGAGCTCTCACCTTGTGGATACCTCTCACCTGGTGGATAAAAGGCGGTTCTTTTTTTCTTTTCTTTTTTTTCTTTCTTTCTTTGTTTTTTCTCTTTGTGTCTGTGGCTCTGTTTCTGTCTCTCTCTATCTGTCTGCCTGCTGGTATGCTTGTCTGTTTCTCTCTCTCCCCTCTCTCTGTCTGTCTGTCTGTCTGTCTATTATATCTGTCTGTCCCTCTCTCTCACTCACTGTCACTTTTCCTCTTCTATCTCCTCCCTCCCTCCCTCTCTCTCTACCTCCATCGCTCTCTTTGTCTATGTCTCTGCCTTTTCTAGTCTATGCTGTTGATTCAGAATGCTTGTAAGGGCTATCTTTGGTGTAAACAAAACCTGACGTTTCGACGAACTGTTCTTATTTTAGGTCGTTTTTCTCAAAATGTCCGTTCTGTTGTTTGCTGGATGAACAACAAGCACAACTCCCACATGTTTTGTTGTACACACTTTGTTCTTATATCACCAGAAAGATCTTACACACACACACACACACACACACACACACACACACACAACACACACACACACACACACACACACATACATACACACACACACATACACACACATACACACACACATACACACACACATATATATATATATATAATTATATATACATATATATTATATGTATATATATATATGTGTGTGTGTGTGTGTGTGTGTGTATGTGTGTGTGTATGTGTGTGTGGTGTGTGTGTATGTGTGTGTGTGGTGTGTTGTGTGTGTGTGTGTGTGTGTGTGTGTTGTGTGTGTGTGTGTAAGATCTTTCTGGTGATATAAGAACAATATATAAATATCACCAAAATTCGACTTATCTACCTTTTTGTGGAAGCAAGTCACATATGAGGTTCAGTACAGTTT
>JAPXFY010000152.1:50000-55000 GCA_030674185.1 Monoplex corrugatus | reverse complement strand
ATCGTACACCCGTGTTGTGTGTGTGTGTGTGTGTGTGTGTGTGTGTGTGGTGTGTGTGTGTGTGTGTGTGTGTGTATGTGTGTGTGTGTGTGTGTGTGTGTGTGTGGTGTGTGTGTGAGTGTGGTGTGGTGTGTGTGTGTGTATGTGTGTGTGTGTGTGTGTGTGTGTATGTGTGAATGTGTGTGTTGTGTGTGTGGTAAACACATTGTTAGACAAGAGAACTCACATACTGACATTTATATCAAGGTTAGGACGTCACACAAATGTTGCGTGAGGCAGCTTTGAGAACCTGAGGTGAATGTAGCAAAATAACAGACACGGAATTTGAAAATAAAACGAGAGTCACAATTACTGCCAATATAAATGCACATCACATGACACCAAGAGTCAAGAGGTCGTTTCCTGTGGGAATATATTGCATTGCCCACAAGGGAATCGGCTCTGTGATGAATGATGTAATGATATAGTGAATGATGTGTAAAGCTGCCCTGTCAGCATTCTGACCCCATTCTCTCTCTCTCTCTCTTTCTCTCTCTCTCTCTCTCTCTCTCTCTCTCTCTATTTCTGTCTCTCTGTGCGTTTGTGTAGTGTGGGGGGGGGGGGCGGGGGCGCACATGTATGTGTGTGTGTGTGTGTGTGTGTGTGTATGTGTGTTTGTGAGTATGCATATGTGTGAGTATGAGTGGGTGTGTGTATGTGTGTTTGCGTGTGTGTGTGTGTGTGTGTGTGTGTGTGTGTGTGTGTGTGTGTGTGTGTGTGTGTTTGTGCGTGCGTATGTATGCGCGTACAAGCGTGCGCGTATGTCTGTGTCTGTGTCATTGTGTGTTTGTGTGTGTGCCTGTATGCGGCAAGTCCGATAAACAGAAATACAGAGTGTTTGTAATTAATAAAAATGTCACCATGCAAGTCAGACATATTCTTGTGCTCCTTGTGCTCAGTGAGACGTCCTGTCTTCATACTTGCCTTGCAGTGAAACATTTCGATCATAAAGACAAGAACTGACAATGACAGTTTGACTGCCCATGGTGAGTTAAAACAAAATGTTGTTTTAATTGTTTACTTTAAAGTTTTGATGTCATTCTACTGTGTTCTAATGTTGGTGGAATTTTTGTTTGTTTTCTCTCTTTTTTTTTTTTTTAGGGTGGTTTCGCCTGAACTATTCTTGCTGGTCTGGATTGACGATGTGACCGTCATCGTCCTCTTTCTAGCCTTTTCAGGCTAGAATAGGGCCTCAGGACCTGGCCAGCTCATCGGTTTTTGGTGTGCAGGCTTAAGAGTTGTGCCATGATCACCATACACATGGCATCTGGACATTAGTGCATATAGAATTCGTTCCAAGTGCGGAGAAGTCGTCTTGAGAAAGTGAAACTGAAACTTTTTTGCCCCACAACTGCTATTCCAGAGTTTCTCCTTTTGGCAACTGCTCATTTCTTTTATTTTTGAACTGTAAGCAAAACGCCGTGGAACGTGCTCTGGAGGCTGTGGGCCTGCCTGGCGTGAACACTCATCCATGCGGGAGTGCCCAATTCAGCGTTTTTGTTTTGTTCTTGTTTTATTTTGTTTCGTTTTGTGTTTTGTTTGTTTGTTTGTTTGTTTTTGTTTGCTTGTTTGTTTTTTGTTTATTGTTGTGTGGTGTGTGTGTGTGTGTGTGTGTGTGTGTGTGTGTGTGTGTGTGTGTGTGTGTGTGGTGTGTGTGTGTGGTGTGGGGTGTGTGTGTTGTGTGTGTGTTTGTGTGTTGTCTTTCGTTTGCTTCGTTTTGTTTTGTGTTGAATTGTTTCATTTCGTTTTATTTTGTTTCTTCTCGTTTTGTTTGTTTTGTTCTGTTTTTTTTTTCGCTGTTTCGTTGTGTTTTGTTGTTAAACAAATCCAAGCATATAAACAAATTGTATGAGTAAAGATGATTAATCAAGCAATATGAATATGAATAATGTTTACCCTTTTGGGTTATAAAGGGTAATTTTTTTTTCATTGTCAGCAGCACAGGTTTTGTGGCTTATGTTATTGCCCATATTGCTGATCAAATTTGGAGAATTTACGAACGCAAGTCAGAACAAGATTATTGCAGCTAAAATGTGCTTTCTAAGAAGAATGTCAAGAGTTGCGTGGACAGCAAAGAAAACAAACGAGACAGTCTTGATGGAGGCAGACACAAGAAAGGACATTATGAAGAAGATTAGAAAAGACGAGCAACATTTTATGAGGTAAGAGAAATTAGAGCACTTAATCACAAGAGGAAAGTTGTAGGGAAAAAGAGCATCAGGTAGACCTGGGGAGAAAATATCGGACAGACTTGTGCAGTGATGAGGACAGAGAGGGTGGGAGATGTACTTGCATCGACAAAGGATAGATTTGCATGGAGGGCCATGATCGCCACGCCATGCAGCAGGGCACATGATGATGATGAAATTGCATTTGTGACCAAATATAATTGGGTCTGTTTGGATTCGTATTGTAACGTGGTGTTAGTCCTGTATAGCCTTAGTGGTATGCTGGCCACAGACAACAATAATGGAACCGAGCAATCTGGTCTGACTGTGTGGTTTCGGAGCTTCTAAGTGAAAGCTCCAGAAGAAACTGAATATTGTAGTGTACAGCTTCATAATGATTTTCAATACTTCCATTTCTACGATGCAAGCATATGCTATGAAACCCATACGCTAGATTGGACATCAAGACCTGGCCAACGTATGGGGCTTGTGTGCAGGCTTCAGGCTTACGTCATGACCAATTTGGATTTTCTACGTCACATGGCGTTAGTGACGTAAGTGTGCATACAATCCATTCTTAGCAGGGAGAAATTATCTTGAGAATTTTAAATTGAAACTGTGACTGTTCTTTGGTTTCAGGAAACATGCAAAAATGTGTGTTTATACGCATTCATATTCATTTCATTTATTTTTGTTTTTGTCTGTTTGTTTGTTTGTTTTCTTGTGTGTGTGTGCATATGTGTCATATTCATTTTTTTCTTTTTATGTTTGTGTTTGTTTGTTTGTTTGTTTGCTTGTTTGTTTTGTGTGTGTGCATGTGTGCGTGTGTGTGTGTTGTTGTGTGTGTGTGTGTGTGTGTTGTGTGTTGGGGCGGTGTGTGTGTGTGTGTGTACGTGTGCGTGTGTGTGTGTACGGGTATGTGTATGTGTGTGTGTGCGTGTGTGTGTGCGTGTGTGCGTGCGTGTGTGTGTGTGCGTGTGTGTGTGTATATGTGTGTATGTGTGTGTGTGTGTGTGTGTGTGTGTGTGTGTGTGTGTGTGTGTGTGTGTGTGTGTGTTGTCACAATGCATTTTTACCATGTGAAAATTGGATTTCTTTCGAGAACGCAGCCCTTAACCAATATTTCAGATATGCAGGAAGGCTGCCTGGCTTTTAAGGAAAGGGACCTGGGAAATCAACCCATCTCTCCAATATTTTATGCCAGGAATGCCAGGAGAATGCCCCGCCTTTCACGATTTCAGCTTCCGTGAGACGTACGTGGATCTATCAATGTATCCATGAATCTTTCTATATATCTATCTATCTGTCTATGTTGTACATGATGTATGTATGTATGTATGTATTTATGTATGTATATATGTATGTATGTATCTATGTATGTATGTATCTATGTATGTATCTATGTATGTATCTATGTATATATGTGACCTCCCACAACGAAATCAGTCTTAACTCGCAGTCAGTCGAACAGCACTAGGAGCTGAAAAGGTGACTGAGGGTCTCTTTGGGGTGTTTTACCTTTTTCTCAAAATTGATTTTTGCAGACTACAATCTATCCCCCACATAATTTTTTGTTTCTTGAAAAAAATATTACTAATCAATTTAAAATGGTATTTTAATGCACTGATCGCAGCAGAAAGAACGCAATTTTCTACCAAGGTACCTATTTCTGTCTCTTATTATGAACCATAACCTGTACAGTACCCGCACATGTAATATACTGATGGATAGCTCTTTGGTGCACCTTTCAGATAATGACAGCGAAAATAAGAAACAAACTGGGTCAAAGCCACCAAATAAAGAAATTTAAGAAAAATGTGTAGGAGAGCACACAAAAACTTTAGAGACCGTTTTCTCAAAATGGCCGTCATACAACTTAATGACTTTAAAGATACATAACTTCTACATTTTGTTTTAGTACAAGCTTTATTCAAGTATCAAAATAATCAGCAGAATGTACATGTTCTAGTGATATGTATATCTCAAAATGCCCAAAATGCTAGCTAAGACTGATTTCGTGGTGGCAGGTCACATATATCTATCTATCTATCTATCTATCTATCTATCTATCTATCTATCTATCTATCTATCTATCTATTATCTATCTGTCTATCTATCTATCTATAGCTAATTGTCTTGCATGTTTAATCCTGAGTACGAAGTTGGTCATCCAAACCTCTAGTATACTGTTGGTGTCTTTTTGTTTTCTTAGGATCGGACATACTGTAAAATAAATGTATAAGGCATTAGGAAAAGGACATTGATGCTACAGGATAATCATTTTTGTTTGTTTGTTGGTTGGTTGGTTGGTTGGTTTGTCTGTTTGTTTGTTTTGTTTCATTTCGTTTCGTTTGTTTCATTCTTTCATTCGTTCGTTTGTTCATGTTCGTTCGTTCGTTTGTTTGTTTTGTTGTTTGTTTCTTTCTTTCTTTCTGTCTTTATTCTTAATTTAGTCCCTGTCCCATTTCCTATGCCACAGAATCCTGGGGAATCTTTAACAATACTATGACGAGAATGACGATAGGGATGATTGTCACAATGTCGTTGAGTTTCCATTCTGGCTTGAGAATGCGTAACAGGGCTGTACCCTACGTTTTCTCTCATAGCACTTTCTTGCGTCAACCAGACCTGAGGGATACAGACACCTGCAAAGGTGGTTAGGAGAACACCCCTAATGACGCGTCAATGATGTAGACGAGACTCGAATGTGCGGTCCCAGTCTTCCTAGAGAGTCCATACTACATTTTCGTCTGGCTGGGAACCTGCTGAGACCTAAAAACCTCATAGTAATAT
>JAPXFY010000152.1:40000-42500 GCA_030674185.1 Monoplex corrugatus | reverse complement strand
TACTTGTCCTGCCATATAGTTTTCAGAGTGGATAGTGTTGATGCTATCTTTTCTGCCCTCTAGAGGGTTTCTGCTTTAAATACCATGCCGTGAATGATGAACTCATGTACGGTATGTGAATTGTTTTATATATATATATATATATATATATATATATATATAAAATATATATAATTATAATATATATATTATATATATATAGTGGCGTCTCAGGTTACGAATTTAATTCGTTCCATAACGTAGCTCGTATCGTGAAAAACTCGTATCTCGAAACGAATTTCCTCATTTAAAATAATGGAAATCCAACTAATCCATTCCACACCCCAAAAATATCAATATAAAAATCAATTAACATGGTATTTTATGCAGAACTAAAGTAATTTTTCTAACATTTTCTAACAAAAAAACAATGATAAATAATATACTGTACTTTACCTTTTGAAGAGTTGTGGCTTGACTTGAGGAGACAATGGGGAGGAGGAGAGGGGTTACTGTGGACGACATATTGGGTTACAAAATTTCTTCACGTAAACCACAAAAAATCCCACTGAAAGGCGCAAATGAACGCAGAGATGCCTCCGCCACGAGAGAACAACGCACACTGAGAGCGGGATGCAGCGGGCGGAAGCACGTGGCGTAACCACAACGTCGCTCGTAACGCGAGCGAATGCTCGAATACCGAGGCGAATTTTCCAAATATCTTGTGCTCGTAACCTGATTCGCTCGTACTGGGAGACGTTCGTATCCTGAGGCGCTACTTAGATAGATAGATAATAGATAGATAGATGTCAAACTTTATGTTCACTTGGGATAAAATCAATGTTGCACAACACAAGCTGAAGCTACAATACAGTTCATATTGTACTGAAAGTGTGCTGCCTCTGGGTGGAGGGTGTTTTCTCTGTTTTTCTTGGAAATCATGGCCACAAACAGGTCTGACTGGAGGCAAGCTATTTGCAAGGGAACAGAAGCGTATGTAAAATGAAAGACGAAGCAACCAAGTGGAAAAGCGTGCAGCAATAAAGGCCAGAACCAACTCTGCATAGCATTCCATTGAATGTCCGGTATGCGGCCGCCATGTGCATCAGACTTTGGCCTGAGATACCACATGAGGGTACACAAATATACTGCTAGGTTGGACTTTATCGACCACGAAAGTCGACCATGTTATTATCATTTCTTGGATAATTTGCTTTGCCATGTCAACGCCTGGATGCCAGTTCATTTTTAGCAGCTTTGGAAACATCTTTGATATCATGGAAACACCAGAATCTTTCAAGTAATTGCTACCAAGGTCAACCAAAAGCCATCACTGCAAGAGCCACTGTGCTTGGTTTATCCTGTCAATAGGCCTTCAGCAAATTCGTTGATTGGAAACGCACAGTGGATCTTCGATTTCATTTCACTGGTTTTATCTCAGACAATAACATGAAAAAGTGGCTCAAGAAGAAAAAAAAGAAAACACTTTTTCTTCCATCCATTATAGGCAAGAATTCGAGAGAAACGAAAAAAAAAAAAAAGACTGGTGGTTCAGACCCACGCTTTTGTGAGAGGATCCCTCACAGTGTTCTTATCATACTTTTGGCAGTAAGAGTTGCACGCTAGGATGTTTTCTGTGATGCTGTTTGGGTGGCGCATGCGTCCACGCGTGTATATGTGTATATCTGTCTGTATGTATGTATGTGCAGGGAGGGGGGGGGGAGTGTGCACATGTCCTTGAGTAAAAAAAATTGATAGATCGATAATATATACATAGAGAGAGAAAGAGAGACAGAGACAGACAGAGAAAGAGACAGATAGACAGACAGAGAGAGAGACAGAGAGAGAGAGTGAGACAGTGTGTGCGTGAGAGAGAGAGAGAGAGAGTGTGTGTGTGTGTGTGTATGTTTTAATAGAAATATATACATAGAGAAGAAAGAGAGACAGACAGAGAGACAGACAGACAGAGAGACAGAGAGAGTGAGACAGTGTGTGCGTGAGAGAGACAGACACAGAGAGAGAGGGAGTGTTTGAATAGATCCAGACAGATAAACAATACAACAGAAAGACACAGAGAGGTGTGCTCATTAGAAAGATTTATGACAGTGTTCTTTTTTTTCATATTTTCCCCATAAACATCGCATTAGTTGAACAACTGTTACACCAATTAGCCAGTATGACGCAAATGAAATACTTTACAAGTTGGTGAAAAAGCCAGAAAGAAGCATAACCACATGAAATGTTGGAGTATCTTGCAGTCTTGTGATATATAAATACATACTATTAGTCTGCAATCAGGATGAATTTATCATCCCTACACAGAATTAAAGAAAACAAACGAGACAGTCTTGAGGGAGGCAGACACAAGTAGATCATTCATAAGGAAGAATAGGAAAAGACAGGCAACATTTATAGGCCATTTTATGAGGACAAGGGAATTGGAACACCTGATCACAACGGGAAAGCTGGAGGGAAAGAGAGCACCGGGTAAACCCAGGAAGAAGATGCTAGACGGACTTGC
>JAPXFY010000152.1:15000-32500 GCA_030674185.1 Monoplex corrugatus | reverse complement strand
CTAGACTGCAGGAAGTGGCTGTAGTTGCATAAGGAGTCATCGCATTTGGGCGATTACACACGCTTCACCTAAATCTGTAAGTAATTACCTGACAGACATCTGTAAGCTTGTGCAAAACCCTGCGTGCTGGCAAGGTCTTGAAATGTGGATGGGACAGGAAAGGGATCTAGAAGGGAACTTGTCAAACACTACGCTGACACCACCAGAATGATTGGAGCCTTAAAAGACACGGTAGTGAACAGACCTGATTTTATGTTTCTGACTAAGATTGAACACAAGACATCAGATTTTGTGTCCACATCCCTTATATGCAGAGCTAACCTGCCCACTTAAGAGAGAGAGAGAAAGAGAGAGAGAGACTGACACACAGACAGACAGACAGACACATAGAGACAAAGACAAAAACAGAGACAGATAGAGAGTGAGAGGTTCAGAGAGAGAGAGAGATAGAGCTAGAGAGAGAGAGAGAGACAGAGACAGAGAGAGAGAGAGAGAGACATGGGTGGGTGGGTGAACCGTGTGACACATCAAAGGGTCACACTCTCGTATTCTGCGTTATCATTATGTCACACTGTACGGCAAAGTTCATGGACACCCTGCAAATGAAAGAGGCAATGTTTGTAGTACTGAATACATGACGAAACGGTGAGTTTCGTTTATGGTGAATGGATCTGTTTCCCGTTTGTCTGATTTGATTACTTTGTTCATGTTCACTGGTTTGACTAATCAAGGTTAACAAAGACATGTTTGTTTTTTGATTGTTTGACAAGTGTGGTTGGTGGGATTTGTTTTGTGGAGTTTGTTTGCTGGTTAGTTTGTTTTAGTCTTTCGTTTGCTTGGGAATTTGTTGTTGTTTCATTTTTAGTTTATTGTCTTTGTTTATTTTGTGGTTTTTTTCCTGTTTTTTAAGGGGGGTAGGGGGTTGAGGGGAGTCGTTTTTGACTCACTTGATTTTTTTCCTGCTCAATAGAAGAATCTAGATTTAGGCTTTTAAAGGTCACCTTGACTTCAAAGATAACCCCAGTTGGAATAAAATTTGACAAGGAGTGAAAGCAATGGTAGACTGTCAAAATATGGAAAACAGATTTTGAATATTGTCAGAAGTTACTGAGAAAGTATTTTCACACAACTTCCTCAAACAAATGCTGATTTCAGACACTTTTCCTGGTCTGTGTGACCTTGACAGAGGAGCTCTACCTTCCAAACACATTATTTACGAGTCCTATACAATTCATAACACTGACCAAATGTAGAGACGATTCGCCAATACAGAACTCTTAAAAAAAATTCTTACTTTTGTCCACATACTCGACAGACAGACAGACAGACAGACACATATGCTCGCACACACACACACACACACACACACACACACACACACACACACACACACACACACACACACACACACATATATATATATATATAAACAGTCTTAAAAAACACATTTCTTCTCCATCCAAAGACTTTCCTTTTACAGCTTTTGAGGTGTGTGAGGTCTGCCTGGACTTTGATGGTCAGACCTCTGTGTTTCTTTGTGTGTACCGTCCCCCGCCTAGTGTCAAAAACAAACTCAAGATATCAATGTTCTTGGACCAGTTCCCTGACCTGCTCGAATCGTACAATACCTACGAAAGGCTGTTTGTTGTTGGTGATATAAATGTCCATTTTGATAATCCCTCTGATCGTTGTACTGTTGCTTTAAATGCCGTTTTTGAAAATTTTAGTCTGCAACAAATGATCAATGTACCTACTCAACGCAAAGGCCATACTTTAGATTGGCTAATCACAAACTGTGTTTCTGATGTAGTTGATTTATCTGTTCGTGACATGCTGTTATCTGATCATTTTGTCATCTCCTTTGAACTGTCTCTTAGAAAACCAGGCAAAGCAACAAAGAAAATCGCTTCACGCAATCTTAAGGCTATTGAGAAGCATGTTTTCAAGAGTGATGTTCATACAGCACTTGAGTCAGCCTGTCAGTCCAATTCATCTGATCCTATATGTACTTACAACACATGCTTGCGTCAGCTGCTTGACCAACACTCCCCTCTTGTTATGCGTACTGTGTCAGACCGTATATCCGCCCCTTGGATGACACTTGAAGTCATTCATGCTAAAGTGCTACGACGTACCGCTGAGCGTGCGTGGCGTGAGTCCGGTCTGACCGTTCATAGAGAAATATATGCAGAGCAGCGTAACATAGTTACAAATATGATACGTGAAGCAAAGAAAAAGTACATATGTGGTAAGATAGCAGGCGCTGATAGTTCCAGAGAACTCTTCCACCTCAGTGATCAGTTGCTGGGAAAAGCTGGAGATACTGTGCTTCGTTCTAACATCCCCCCAGAGTCTCTTCCTGATAAATTCAATGAATTTTTTGTTGGAAAGATTGAACGGATCAGAAGCAGCTTTGACCCTGATACACCATGCCCCACTGATGCTGTTGTGTTCTCTGGTACACAGCTAGAAAATTTTGAGCTTATGTCTGAGGGCTGTGTGAGAGAGATACTGAAGAAAATGCCAAAGAAGTCATGTGACCTTGACCCTATCCCTGCCTCTATCCTATTTGATTGTCTAGATGAAATTACTCCAATTGTCACTTATATTATGAATAAGTCCTTGTCATCTGGTGTTGTGCCTCAGTGCTTTAAGCACGCTCTTGTCAAGCCCCTTCTGAAGAAGGCAAATCTCGACCCAGACTGCTTGAAGAATTATCGTCCAGTTTCCAATCTACCATTCCTATCAAAGGTGTTGGAACGTATTGTACTAGAACAGATTCTGCAGCATCTGGAATCTCACAACCTGCTAGAGCCATTCCAGTCAGCCTACCGTAAGTGCCATAGCACAGAAACCGCTCTATTGCGTGTGGTCAATGACCTCCTTCAGGCTTCAGACAATGTGAGTGTGTCTATCTTGTCACTGCTTGACTTGTCAGCAGCATTTGACACCATAGACCATAGCATCATCATAACGCGGTTGCGTACCACTTTTGGCTGTTCTGGAACGGTTCTGGACTGGTTTACCTCCTATTTGACTGGCCGTACCCAGTCGGTTGTCATTGGCCACAAATCAAATCCATCTGTGCTGAAATGTGGTGTCCCACAAGGTTCTGTCTTGGGACCTGTCCTGTTCACTATGTGTACACAACCTCTCAGCGCTATCATTCATCAGTCAGGTCACTCATACCACTTCTTTGCGGATGACTCACAGCTGCATAGCTCCTCTGCCCCATCAGATTTTGACGCTCTTGCGTGCAGTCTGAGAGATTGTATAGAGGATGTCTCCAAGTGGATGAGTGAAAACAAGCTGAAGATGAATGATGATAAAACTGAGCTTATCGTTACTGGTACTAAGTCAAAGGTCAATCAGGTTACTCATGCCCCCATGTCTATCTCTGGTTGTGATGTATCTTTCTCACAAACTGTTAGAAACCTTGGCTTCTATCTGGATGAAACACTATCTATGGAAGCCCATGTCAAACAGTTGTGCCGTACTCTGTACTATCAGCTACGCAGAATTGGTAAGATTCGCTCCTTCCTTTCCACTGATGCTACCAACAAGCTTGCTGTCTCTTTCATACTATCTAGACTGGACTATTGTAACTCTCTATTCGCAGGTCTCCATGACAATCAACTATCTAAACTTCAGCGCATACAGAACTACGCGGCTCGCCTTGTTCTCCGCAAGCCCAGGCGTGAGAGTGCAAAATCTCTGCTTAGAACACTTCATTGGCTCCCGGTAAAGGCTAGGATTCAATATAAAGTTGCCTGTCTCTGCTTTCAGTGTATCTATCACGAGAACATGCCATCCTATCTTGCCAACCTCCTGCAGGGTTACAAACCTTCTCGAACGCTCCGCTCTTCTGACACTTCACTGTTGACTGTTCCTCGCTTCTCTCTAGACACCTTTGGTAAAAAATCTTTCTCTGTCTTTGGCCCAAATGTATGGAACTCTCTACCACTGTCTCTCAGAAAAACTAAGTGTTTCTCAACCTTCAAACGGCACCTGAAAACCTACCTCTTTCAAACTCATCTAACCTGAAGAGCCTTAGTTTGCAAGTCTGTCATCAGACTAATCTCTCCTGCCTGTATAACAGTATTTTGTATAAGGGCCTATAGAGCAAGGTGTGTGTGTGCGTGCATGTGTGTATGTGTGTGTGTGTGTGTGTGTGTGTGTGTGTGTGTGTGTGTGTGTGTGTGTGTGTGTGTGTGTGTGTGTGTGTGTGTGCTTGAGTGAGCATGTGTGTGTATCACTGTATGTGTACAGCTGAGGAAGGGATAGGGGAGAAATTGAGTGGGAAAGAGACTGAAATACTTTAAGAAACTTTTTCAAATCTTTGTTTGTATGTAAATTGTGATGTATGATATGCGAATAGTTCATAATTTGTGAGGAATTTTGATTGTCAAGGTATTAATGCTGTAATACTGAAGTTGTAATGTTTTTCCTGTATATGGATTAGAATTTTTCTGTTTTTATCTTCATTCAAAATATTGATTATAATTTTATGTACAACTATTGCATGCATAAACACACACACACGCATGCAAACATAGCACACGCACACACACACACTCTCTCTCTCTCTCTCTCTCTCTCTCTCTCTCTCACACACACACACACACACACACACATTCTTACAAACACACGCGCACAGCAACGCACACGCACACACACATGTACACACACACGTACGCAAGCACACACACGCAGCAATATATAAACACAGTATGCCTCTTTATTCATATGAAAAATCTGTTAATCTTTCTTCATTACATAAGTCAGTGTTTAAATTTTAATATTCTGTGGTTTCTTATGTGTCTTCTTACTTGTATAGCTTTAATGTTTGTTGTTATCTTATTGTGTATGTAATTGTGAACATTTTTTTTATCACCTTTTGCCTTTCTTGCGAAATGTAAAGCGCTGGTGAGCATGTTTTTATATGGAATATGCGCTATACAAATAAACATTATTATTATTATTATTATTATTATTATTATTATATATATATATCATCATCATCAGGTGCCCTGCCGCATGGCGTTGGCAACCATGGACTTCCATCCATCTCTATCTCTCCTTGCCCCTAGCATCTCCCCCACTCTCCTCATCCCCAGCCACTCTGCAAGTCCGTCCAGCATTCTCTCCCTGGGTCTACTAGGTGCTCTCTTTCCCTCCAGCTTATATATATATATATATATATATATATATATATATATATATATATGTGTGTGTGTGTGTGTGTGTGTGTGTGTGTGTGTGTGTGTGTGTGTGTGTGTGTGAATACATATATGTAATTTAGATATACATATATAATATAATATATATTTATAAAATGTACAAACACCCATACACATATACACGAATGCACATATATCCTTTTCTCAGTAAAAGGAAATAATCACCACCCACCTACCTACCCTCCTCACACACACACACACACACGCTATTGTATACAGATATTTAAAAACAAGAAGAAGAAAAAGACGTTCAAAAGCCAAAACATAATGTAGGGTGCCATAACTGCTTGATTTCAGAGCGCTGCTCGCTGTCTTCAGCAGTGACTATTATTTGAGATATTTGGTGAAAGAGATTGAATTTTCCTGATAAGAGAAACGTTTAATAATCATGATTTTGTTGCTGTTGTTGTTGTTTTACTAATGGAGTATGACGCTTGATTAACGTTTCATATCTCAACTTTAGGAATAGTTCTAGAAAATCAAGATAAATGTCTTACCAAATACTTTATAATTCAGCAATAATACTGTCAATATCGCTCTGCATTTGCTTAGATATGTAGTCAAAAAATGTTGCCAGCTGCCAGATAGTGGGTGGACTTTATACTATGTAAGAACACACATCACAAAGATTAAGTATGTTTAATTTTATGAAGAGGCCTTGTCCTGGAGAAATGATAAGACTGATCACCTGCATTATGCAGATCTCCACAACAAAAAAATGCATTCAATCCTAATATTCCGATCTTTGAAGTAATGTATGATGTCTATGCTCCTTATGTGTCTTTTCATACAATACAAACAGGGACAGACTGGTATTAGGGTGGAGGAGTGGGAACGGAAAAAATAATAGGGGAGGGGAATTGATAGGATAAATAGAGGGGGTGGGACTGATAAGGGGATGAGACATTTCGGGGATGAGTATGGAGTTGGGGGGGGGGGGGTAAGGATGGGACAAATGAAAGGAACTGTTTAGGAATGGGGCACATAGGCGGTTTGAGACTGATACATTGAGGGGATATGATGGGTTGTGTGAAATTGGCGCATGGGGCGGAATTGATAGGTAAATCTGATAAAGCTGGGAGACTAGTAGCAAGAAAGGACAGATAGTGGGATAGGGCAGGACACACATAGGGGGGGGGGGCGAATAATTGGGAGGGGGGGTTAATAAAATAATTGTATAGATTGAGAGATAGGTAAAGGTTTTATGCTAGCAATCACATGCTCTGACAATACATGGCATGATAATAATATTGACATTTATAAGGCACCAAATCTTGACAGCAGGATCAAACCAGGGCGGGCACTTTGCCCATTCCCCAAAGCAATCACTCAGGGACGACCAAAAGTGCAGGGCACGAAGTACACACAAATCCAAGGGGCATGATAGGATGGCAGTGGGTCAAAAGTGTGTACATGTAAAAGGGGGTGGGGGTGGGGGTCACTGCTGGACAAAAATGTATGGCTTTGAGCTTGACTCGAAGGAAGCAATATCGAATAGATGGGGAAGAACATTCCAATTGTATGGACCAGAAACAGAAAGATGTAAAATTGAAATTGGTCACGAAGATAAACAGGTCCATTACGAACGATGCACTTGTAGTATACAGTATTGATGTTGTATGGAATTCTTAGAGAAATGGGCAGCCAGTGGACAGAATGAAGCATGGGAGTGATATGATCATGCCTCTTTTTACAAAGAGCATGATGGGCCGCAGAATTCTGAATGCATTGGACGCATGCCATAGAAAAAGTAGGAAGCCAGAGAGCAGAGAGTTACGAAAGTCGATATGGGGAAAAGATTAGAGAAGTTGCAAGTTTAGATGCTGTGACTTCCCCCTCTACAAGGAATGATCTAAATATAAAGATCATTATTTCAACCTAATATAAGATAAACCTATTGATGATATAAGGAGGTCTAAAAACAAGCAACAAGCACATAACAGTCTTAAACAATAAGAGAAGTAAAGCGTTTTGTTATCTGTTGGTTTCATTTTAAATTCGATTTTCCTGTTCTAAGCCCTTTGTTATGACAAAGTGCAAGTCCTCTCTCATGTATCACGATAACCATAATCTCAGATTAAATTTCATGTTTTCATCGTAATATAATCAATCATATTTTTACTTGCTTTTATTTTCCACAAGATGGAGTCTGCGTGCTCGAAAATTCCATGGAACGCCCATGTATACGAACGTAAGCATAGTTTACAAACTGACACGTATATCGAGCAAGGCTTTCAACATTTGCTATAGTATTTTGACAGCATGTATCAAAGTGACTGACGAAAATACAAAACAGGACTTTGCATCCACCGTTGCTTGAAAGCAGGATTGCCAGTTCATTTCTACTAAAGTGGCAGGATCTGATAACTTCAGGAAGCCAAAGACCTTTCGAAATGTCAACCGCCCTTAAAAACGATAGTCTATTCAGGCCACGGTGGCAGATTTGTTTTGCACCATGGTTATAACGAGTACAGCGTAATCTCTTTACTTTCAGTCTTTTCACCTTTTTAGGACAAAACGTGGAAGCGACTCCAATAAAGCACTCTTTCCTTCCTCCATCACAGGGAAAAGCACCATACTTGATAGAGGGGATGAGACTGGTGGTTCAAACCGTGATCAATCTTCTTACACACAAGTTTTGTGAATAGATTTCGATCGATGTTGTTGTTGTTTTTTAAATTTTGTTTTTTTGTTTTGTTTTTTTGACGTGTCGATGGACTTCTTGAATATTGATTTTGTTGCAATATTTCGGTAGAAATTCTGTCTGTCCCTGTCTCTCTCTGTCTTTCTCTGTCTCTCTCTGTCTATTTGTCTCCCTGTCTCTGACCCTGCCTGTCTACCTGTCTGTCTCTGTCTGTCTCTCTGTCTGTCTGTCTATCTTTCTGTCTGTCTGCCTGTGTCTCTGTCTGTCTGTCTGTCTTTCTGTCTTTCTCTCTCTCTCTCTCTGTCTCTCTGTCTGTCTGTCTCTCTGTCTCTCTCTCTGTCTCTCTCTCTCTCTGTCTCTATCTATCTATCTATCTATCTATCTCTTTCTCTCTCTCTCTCACTCCCCCCCCCACCCCCTACCCACCTCAGCTTCATTCTCTTTGTGAGTATTTGTTTTTAATGGGATGGCTGTGAGTTAAAAGTAATCGTTTTGTCTTGACACAAAGATATTGTTAACTCGGAAGTACGATAGCACAAAAGGCTCTCGGAAAAAGCTCCATCTAGACGTCAACATTTGCAAATACTTAGCTGTCAATATGTGCAGTCGATATATAAACAAACACACACTCCAGACATTTGACATGTAGTGTGCTAAAATTTTACAGAACTTGATATCGTTGTTGATCTGAAAAGAGATTCTAGCACCTAAACTCTTATAATCCATAAAGTCTGGAACATATATCGTCTAAGTTTAACGTTCAGAATTTGCATAATGTTTGCATTAAGTGAGCAGATTTTGATAGTTTACAATTATACTAAGTTTAAATTGTGTAACTGTAACTGAGTACATCAAGCCATTATTCCTTGGCAACATTTATTGTGATCTTGAACCGCACTAACAACCCCATCAGGTTCAGTTACCCACACCTAATTCATTCCATGAGCTCAAACAGTCGAACATTACTTACAGTCTCTTTTCCTGATAAACCAGATATTTCGTTTGAATTCATTTGATACCTTGAAAACCACATTCACATAAATTGACGCGTACACTTGTAAAGTTTCAGGAGAAAATGGCGGACATACAATCATAGACTATAGATGCCAAGACTGGTGTAATCATACACGAATCAGCTAGAAAGTCAACTCTCATAGACTGTTCAAAACCCCAAACTGTACTGAACCTCATATGTGACCTCTTTCCACAAAAAGGTAGATAAGTCGAATTTTGGTGACATACACACACACACACGCACACACACACACACACACACACACATACACACATACACACACACACACACACACACACACACATACACACATATATATATATATATATATATGTGTGTGTGTGTGTGTGTGTGTGTGTATGTGTGTGTATGTGTGTGTGTGTGTATGTGTGTGTGTGTGTGTGTGTGTGTGTGTGTGTGTGTGTGTGTGTGTGTGTGTGTGTGTGTGTGTAAGATCTTTCTGGTGATATAAGAACAAAGTGTGTACAATAAAACATGTGGGAGTTGTGCTTGTTGTTCATCCAGCAAACAACAGAACGGATATTTTGAGAAAAACGACCTAAAATAAGAACAGTATGTCGAAACGTCAGGTTTTGTTTACACCAAAGATAGCCCTTACAAGCATTCTGAATCAACAGCATAGACATAGACACTCTCCTGGTTCCATTGCTTTATAACATGTTAGGGTTCTGTAAGGGATTTCGGTGTTGGCTGGTATCGAAAAAGTGACCTGACGCGATTTTCTTTTCGAAAATGCTCATGTAGGTCACAAACAGGCGAATTAAAAACATTTATGTTGCAAACAAATGGAAAATCAACTCAAACTGGTGTTGAAAATGGCCTAGCAAAGTGCTGATGTGAAAATCTCAAGTCCATGTGTGTGGATATAGGAAAAACATCACGATGTTTAATAACAAGGCTACTTACTCATACCAGGATGTGTCAACATGATTGATACAAACACGTTTCAAGACTTTGTATCGACAAGATACGGATGCTTATACCCGTCAAATTGTAATCCATCAGGGATAAATCCATTCCTGCTATTCAGCCATGAAACTATGGCAGCTGTCAGAGACTCTTTCCTGCACAATGAACATAAGGGTTCCTAGGTAAAAAATCTCCAACATTTTACCACCAGACTGAGATGTCCTGGTGTATTAAATCCAGGATTTTTGGACCGGAAGTCTGACGTGTAATCACTTAACTCCCACGTCCATCTCATCTCCTTTGTTTCCCCCTACTATAATAATAATAATTAATAATAATTACAATATTTATATAGCGCAAAATCTTGATAAAATCAAATCTAAGCGCTGAAGCAGACACACACGCAAGCACGCACGCACGCACGCACACGCACGCACACACACACACACACACACACACACACACACTCACACACACACACACACACACACACACACGCATGGCTATAAATGGGGAGAAAGAATAAAAGCAATAAAAGCAAGAATAAAACCAATGGAAAATTATAGAGAGCATAGCATATACAATTATATATTATAACCATGTGATTCCCTCCGAGCGGAGACAGGCTGCAGAGGGGGGGGGGGGGGTTGAGTGAGGTTAGGATTTTATGCGGAGGAGAAAAGGTGAGTTTTGAGAGCGGACTTGAAGGAGACAAAAGTAGGTTGCTGACGGACTGAGAGAGGAAGTTTGTTCCAGGAGAGTGGACCAGAAACAGAGAAGGCTCGTGGACCATAGGTATTGAGCTTAGTGCGTGGAAAGCGAAAAGTCAGAGGATCGGAGGCAGAGCGGAGGGTACGTGAGGGAACATAGATCTCAAGTAGGCTTGACAGGTAATCGGGGGCTGCGTTATTGAGGCTTTTGTAGCACATGGTGTCTAGTTTGTACTGTATGCGCTTTGATACAGGGAGCCAGTGAAGTTGTGCCAGGAGAGGAGATATGTGGTCAGCTTTTTTCTTTTTGAGTACAAGGCGTGCAGCATTGTTTTGAATGCGCTGTAGGATGTGAATGGTGGAGGCAGGAAGACCAGACAGGAGTGAATTGCAATAGTCAATGCGAGACATTATGAAGGAGAGAACGAGTTTTGCAGTTGTTTCGACAGAGAGATACTTCCTGATCAGCCTTATACGATGGAGATGATAGTAGCAGGATCTGGCAGTTTGAGAAACAAAGTTGTTCATGGAGAGGGTAGAGTCAATGCAGACACCAAGGTTTTTAGCTGAATCAGAAATTGGGACTGATGTGTTACATAATGGGAGAGAAAGAGGAGGCAGCTGAGAAAGTTTCTGACGGGTGCCAATGAGGATAGCTTCTGTTTTGTCGTCATTAAGCTGAAGTCTATTGTGTGTCATCCAGTTCTTAATGTCCGAGTAACACTCAGTGGTGCGAGTCAACAGGCGCTGTATATTATCAGGTGAGTCACTGTCTTGAAGTTGGGTGTCATCAGCATAGAAGTGGTGTTTTATAGAATGGGAGTTGATGATGGTGGACAGGGGGGAGGTGTAAAGAGTGAAAAGAACAGGGCCAAGGACAGATCCTTGTGGAACACCACAGGTCAGGTATGCAGGTTGAGAGTAAGTGCCATTGATGAGAACGGTTTGTTTTCTGTTGGATAGGTATGAAGTGAACCAAGACAGAGCAATGTCAGAGATGCCAAAAGTATGATGAAGTCTAGAAAGGAGAATACCATGATCAATGGTATCAAAGGCTGCAGACAGATCAAGGAGTGTGAGGAGAGAGACTTTGCCAGTATCAGTTGCAAGGAGGAGATTGTTGAGAATGTGTAGTAGGGCAGTTTCAGTGCTATGGCACTGGCGGTAGGCTGACTGGAAAGGATTGAGGAGATTGTTGGCAGACAGGTGAGAGTTCAGCTGGTTGAGGACGACTTTTTCAAGGAGTTTTGACAAGAAAGAGAGATTAGAGATAGGCCGGTAATTTTTTCAGTTCATTTGGATCTAAATTGTGTTTCTTGAGGAGAGGGTGAACAATAGCAGACTTGAAAGAATCAGGGACAGTTCCAGTTTGAAGAGAAGTGTTGATGATGTCAGTGATGAATGGGAGGAGAGTAGGGAGACAGTCGGCGTAGAGAGAACCTGGAAGAGGATCCAGCTCACATACACACTATGCTATATATTCCCCTACAAGACGTGTGAATCAACGTCTTCTCCACCATGGAATTCCACATACATATTTCAACAATCAGGTTGATAAATTCAAATACCTGGGAACGATCATTTCATCAGACGGCAGATGCACATCAGAAATAGCCGGCAGAATCGGCCAAGCCAAAACAGCATTCGGAAAGATGACAGGCATTCTTACCAACAAATGCCTATCATTTAACATCAGGAAGAGAGTTCTTGAATGTTATATAGAACCAATACTGTTGTACGGATGTGAGGCGTGGACAGTCAGCAAGCAAAGACAGAACAAGATTGAGGCAGCCGAGATGTGGTTTCTAAGAAGAATGTTGAGAGTTCCATGGACAGCAAAGAAAACAAACGAGACAGTCTTGATGGAGGCAGACACAAGTAGATCACTCATAAAGAAGATTAGGAAACGACGGGCAACATTTATAAGCCATTTTATGAGGAAGGGAGATTTGGAACACCTGGTCACAACGGGACAGCTGGAGGGAAAGAGAGCACCGGGTAGACCCAGGGAGAGAATGCTGGATGGACTTGCAGAGTAGCTGGGGATGAGGTGATTGGGAGAGATGCTAGGGGCAACAAGAGATAGAGACAGATGGAGGTCTTTCTCTCTCTGTCTCTTTCTCTGTCTCTCTCTCACTCTCTCTCTCTTTCTGTCTGTCTCTGTCTGTCTCTCTTTGTCTCTATCTCTCTCTGGATCTCTCTGGATTCTCTCTCTCTCTCTCTCTCTGGATCTCTCTCTCTCTCTCTCTCTCTGTTTCTTCGTCTTTTTGTCTCTCTGTTTGTGAGACAGTTTCTTACACAATCTCATCACCAGTGACTTTATCTCTCCATCAATCACAGCCAGTCTCACCAGGAAGATGTATTCTGTGGGTCTTACATCGGTCAGACCAACAAAGATAAAGCAGGAGCCACGCTACAATACATGAAAGCCATGGTCTAGACACTCCAACAGCTTTAGTAGAGCATCTTATAGAAATCAGTGGAACCGTTGGAACCAGTGGAATTGCATCCCCCACACAAACAACCAAAGTAAGTGTGATCCTGACAGCAAACACAACCACCACGTATTTAATCGGAATCAAAGTGACTGCCCATCGTTCAAGCAAATATGACATCAGAAACACGTGGAAACAGAATGAGAAGATGTATGCAATTAACTGGGAAGAAGGCGTCAAAAAAAAAAAAGAAAAAAGAGAGAGAGAGAGAGAGAGAGGAAAGAGAGAGAGAGATTACAGACAGAGAAAACAAAAAGACTAAAAAAGACAGATAGAGACATAGACACAGAGAGAGATGGAGGTAGAGAGAGAGGGAGAGAGGGAGGAGATAGAGAGAAGGAAAGTGACAGTGAGTGAGAGAGAGGGACAGACAGATAGACAGACAGACAGACACAGATAGAGAGAGACAGAAACAGAGCCACAGACACAAAGAGATAGGAAAAAAAGAAAGAGAGAAAAAAAGAAAAGAAAAAAAAGGCCTTTTATCCACCAGGCAAGAGGTATCAAAGAAGAATCAAACACCAGACCTTCTAGTTGGAAGCATTCCTGGATTACTGTGTTCATCTGTTTAAAGAAGAATTGACCCCAACACCTTCCCACTGGAAGTTTGACGTCTTACCTACCCAACTACTGTGTCCATGTGTTGAAAGCCTGCGAAAACCATTCTGGAGAATCATATCAAACTCAGTGTCAGGGATTATGGTTCGTCTAGAAGCAGTCTGTTATATAAAAACCTTCCAGGATTATTCATGACGTTTTAGATCTGTCCAAGATTACCCCAAAAAATGAATAAATAAATAAATAAATAAAAAATAAATAAATAAATAAATAAATAAAAAATAAAATAAAACAGACTAAAATAAAACAAAATCAAATCAAATCAATAAAATAAAATAAAATAAAATAAAAATAAAATAAAGTAAATCAAAATAGAATAAAATAAAACAAAATAAAATAAAATAAAATAAAGTAAAATAAATTTAAAAAAAAAAAATCAAATCAAATCAAATCAAATCAAATGAAATAAAATAAAATAAAATAAAATAAATAAAATAGAATAAAATAAAATGATATAAAATAAAATAAAATAAAATAAAATAAAACTTGTTTTGAAGCGATGAAGAAGACAATTTGAGAAAAGATGAGCGCTTAATCTTTGCCTAAGGCCAGCATGATTCCTGTAACATGTGAACTACCCAGGACCCCTTATGTTCATTGTGCAGGAAAGAATCTCTGACAGCTGCCATAGTTTCGTGGCTGAAAAGCAGGAATGGATTCATCCCTGATGGATTACAATTTGACGGGTATAAGCATCCATATCTTGTCGATACAAAGTCTTGAAACGTGTTTGTATCAATCATGTTGACACATCCTGGTATGAGTAAGTAGCCTTGTTATTAAACATTGCGATGTTTTTCATATATCCACACACATGGACTTGAGATTTTCACATCAGCACTTTGCTAGGCCATTTTCAACACCAGTTTGAGTTGATTTTCCATTTGTTTGCAACATAAATGTTTTTAATTCGCCTGTTTGTGACCTACATGAACATTTTCGAAAAGAAAATCGCGTCAGGTCACTTTTTCGATACCAGCCAACACCGAAATCCCTTACAGAACCCCAACATGTTATAAATCAATGGAACCAGGAGAGTGTCTATGTCTATGCTGTTGATTCAGAATGCTTGTAAGGGCTATCTTTGGTGTAAACAAAACCTGAAGTTTCGACGAACTGTTCTTATTTTAGGTCGTTTTTCTCAAAATGTCCGTTCTGTTGTTTGCTTGGTGAACAACAAGCACAACTCCCACATGTTTTATTGTACACACTTTGTTCTTATATCACCAGAAAGATCTTACACACACACACACACACACACACACACACACACACACACACACCACACACACACACACACACACACACACACACATACACACACACACACACACACATACATACACACACAACCACACACATATATATATATATATATATATCACCAAAATTCGACATTTTTACCTTTTTGTGGAAGCAGGTCACATATGAGGTTCAGTACAGTTTGGGGTTTTGAACAGTCTATGAGAGTTAACTTTCTAGCTGACTCGTGTATGATTACTCCAGTCTTGGCATCTATAGTCTATGATTGTATGTCTGCCATTTTCTCCTGAAACTTTACAAGTGTACGCGTCAATTTATGTGAATGTGGTTTTCAAGATATCAAATGAATTCAAACGAAATGTCTGGTTTATCAGGAAAAGAGACTGTAAGTATGGTACGACTGTTTAAGCTCATGGAATGAATTAGGTGTGGGTAACTGAACCTGATGGGGTTGTCTCAGACAAGTTCTTAGTGCGGTTCAAGATCACAATAAATGTTGCCAGAGAAATAATGGCTTGATGTACTCAGTTACAGTTACACAATTTAAACTTAGTATAATTGTAAACTATCAAAATCTGCTCACTTAATGCAAACATTATGCAAATTTTGAACGTTAAACTTAGACGATATATGTTCCAGACTTTATGGATTATAAAAGTTTAGGTGCTAGAGTCTCTTTTCAGATCAACAACGATATCAAGTTCTGTAAAATTTTAGCACACTACATGACAAATATCTGGAGTGTGTGTTTGTTTATATATCGACTGCACATATTGACAGCTAAGTATTTGCAAATGTTGACGTCTAGATGGAGCTTTTTCCGAGAGCCTTTTGTGCTATCGTACTTCCGAGTTAACAATATGTTTGTGTCAAGACAAAACGATTACTTTTAACTCACAGCCATCCCATTAAAAACAAATACTCACAAAGAGAATGAAGCTGAGGTGGGTAGGGGGTGGGGAGAGTGAGAGAGAGAGAGAAAGAGATAGATAGATAGAGACAGAGAGAGAGAGACAGAGAGAGAGACAGACTGAGAGACACAGAGAGAGAAAGACAGACAGACAGAGACACAGGCAGACAGACAGACAGATAGACAGAGAGAGACAGATAGGTAGACAGGCAGAGAGAGACAGACAGAGAGAGACAGAGAAAGACAGAGAGAGACAGGGATAGAGAGATAGAGACAGACAGAATTTCTACCGAAATATTGCGACAAAATCAATATTCAAGAAGTCCATCGACACGCCAAAAGTCAAACAAAAAACAAACAAACAAAAAAACAAGAACAAAAACAAAACAAAAACATCGATCGAAATTTATTCACAAAACTTGTGTGTAAGAAGATTGATCACGGTTTGAACCACCAGTCTCATCCCCTCTATCAAGTATGGTGCTTTTCCCTGTGATGGAGGAAGGAAAGAGTGCTTTATTGGAGTCGCTTCCACGTTTTGTCCTAAAAAGGTGAAAAGACTGAAAGTAAAGAGAATTCGCTGTACTTTCTCAGCCAATGGTTTTGTTGTAAGCTCGTTATAACCATGGTGCAAAACAAATCTGCCACCGTGGCCTGAATAGATTATCGTTTTTAAGGGCGGTTGATATTTCGAAAGGTCTTTGGCTTTCTGAAGTTATCAGATCCTGCTACTTTAGTAGAAATGAACTGGCAATCCTGCTTTCAAGCAACGGTGCATGCAAAGTCCTGTTTTGTATTTTCGTCAGTCAATTTGATAAATGCTGTCAAAGTACTATAGCAAATGTTGAAAGCCTTGTTTGATACACGTGTCAGTTTGTAAACTATACATATGTTCGTATACATGCGCGTTTCATGGAATTTTCAAGCATGCAGACGCCATCTTGTGGAAAATAAAAGCAAGTAAAGATATGATTGATTATATTACAATGAAAACATGAAATTTAATATGAGATTATGGTTATCGTGATACCTGAGAGAGGACTTGCACTCTGTCATAACAAAGGGCTTAAAACAGGAAAATCCAATTTAAAATAAAATCAACAGATAACAAAACGCTTTAGTTCTCTTATTGTTTAGTCCGTACTTGGTATGTTAAACTGTTATGTGCTTGTTGCTTGTTTTTAGACCTCCTTATATCATTCATAGGTTTATCTTATATTAGGTTGAAATAATGATCTTTATATTTAGATCATTCCATGTAGAGGGGGAAGTCACAGCATCTAAACTTGCAACTTCTCTAATCTTTTCCCCATATCGACTTTCGTAACTCTCTGCTCTCTGGCTTCCTACTTTTTCTATGGCATGCGTCCAATGCATTCAGAATTCTGCGGCCCATCATGCTCTTTGTAAAATGAGGCATGATTATATCACTCCCATGCTTCATTCGCTCCTCTGACTGCCCATTTCTCTAAGAATTCCATACAATATCAATACTTTATACTACAAGTGCATCATTCGTAATGGACCTGTTTATCTTCGTGACCAACTTCAATTTTACATCCCTGTCCAACCTCTCTGTTCTGCTTCTGATATTAGTTGTCTACAAATTGTTCGATACAAATGTACCACAGTTGATCGCCACTCTTTTTCTGCCTGTTTCTGGTCCATACAATTG